>JAUTBV010136894.1:0-11683 GCA_032361325.1 Lepetodrilus fucensis
GGGGGGGGGTGTTGGATCCGGGGGACAACCGTCGCGCTATTGTTGAGGTGGACACTTCCTACCAGAGGTCCCTGGTCCCCCTGATCGATGACCTGGTTGGTCATTGGGGTCGGGCACTGTCAGCCGAGTGTTCTGTCTCGACTGGGAAGCACTTAACTTTAATTCTGTGTTCGTTTACACGCCCAATTCAACACAAACATGCCCATGTTTAGAACTAATTTGTTGTAAAAAAAATTACAATACCGCTAAATTCATGGTGGTAGTGTTTAACTGTTTATATCGCACTTGATGGTTTTAAGTTTCCTCATCAAAATGTAAATGCATAGTTTGTCCTCTTTCTGCTAGGCAAATAGGACATTTATATGGAGGACATGTGGACAGATATTCCTGGCTTGGATATGAATTAAATCCCGTGAGAGCTGATGTTGGGCGGGGAGTGTGTATTACTAGTATATGTCAACACCGTGGTACAGATACGCTAATGCAACATCCAGGAATACGCCATGGTAACAACATTACGGCAATACGCTATGCGAAGCAATATGGCAACAATATCTAAGGCCAGGGGTATATATATATATATACACACACACACATGGGAGCCTTATACATGCACGTTAATAGTGATTTAGTTCATAGTCTAATAGTCATTTTAAAAGTGGTAGATTCCACAAAGGTACAGAGAATTAATAAAATCATTGTCCAAAAGACTTCAGCGTATGTACAAGAGCAACAAGTTGTAAAGCATAGAACAACACCTTGGTCATACACTTTATGGAATGATATAGGCCTACTTGTATATTATACAGGAACACACCGATATAATCTACTAGTATGTGTACCTTGATACTACCCAGTATGGGGGGTATCAGATCAGCATACACGACTGGATCACATTTCGACGATTTTCTATTTTACTCTCTCTCTCTCTCTCTCTCTCTCTCTCTCTCCCTCTATATCCCTCTATATATCTATATATCTCTCTTTTTCTATCTCTCTATGTTTTACTTTCCCTCAACCTCAATAGAAAGCATGACTCAATTAAATACATAATTTATTTATGTGAACGTGGCCAAATAAACTGCCAACCACTCTCATAAACAGTCTGCAAAAGTTAATAAAGACGGTTTATACATTTTCCTTGATCCATCTGCAAGCTCGCGCCCTGGTTTCTCCCCAGCTTTTTAAACCAGGTACAAACTAATAGTAAGCCTTCAGCTACCTGTAGCGTGGTGAGCGATGATTGATAACCTGTGAACCCTTTATTCTGTCGCGCGCCCCTCGCGTGGTGAGTACACCACGTGACTGCACCACGTGACTACTTGAGCATGCAAACGCTTATCAATAACCTTATCTATAAAAATGTCAAATTAAAATCCAAATCTTCAGCCTGCACAGATTTTACACCCCATTCTGTTTCTTTTGTAGTGAGTTCGTAAATTTATTAGCTAATTTATGAGTCATCGCCAAATATGAATTTTTATCGCAGCTCTGAAGTGAAAAAGGTAGTGGTAAGTTGATGAATATGTTTATGAATTTCTGAACGGCATCTGAAGTTTGTTTCTATACAAAAGAAGGAGGTCTGGTCAGCACTGAAAGAGGGGTGTGTGGGGCGGGTGTGGGGAAGGGTATGGGGGGCTAGAGCGACTGGTGATAGTGACGATGGGGGCTCACGATGCGGCCCACGACACCCATACCCATGGGGTAGTGAGATAATATTAACCAATCAAACACAAGTACATTACAGTGTATACTTGCGGTCATGTCACTCATAGTTCTATCCCGCCCTTCAAATCGTGTCGTCACGTTTAGTACAAGAGAAAGAAACTCAACATCTTTTCTTTTCCGCCAAAGTTTCTAACTCATTTCCCCTTAGTATTATTGTCTTAACCAACTTCAAATATACTGTAGCAAAACCTACAACCCTTGTTGATCAATGTAAACCAAACTATGCATTATAATTCTATAATTCTACCTCTTTCATGCATATAAAGGTACCCCTAAAATGACGCCCGCTTGAATAGATTGTACCCCTTTCACAGACAGCTACTTTATCGTTACGATACTGGGGCCCCTTTCGGGGGTAACGCTTGGCAAGCGGTTGTCCACACATGTACGTCTGTATTGTTACATACAGCTGCACGTACATAAAGTAACGAGATATTAAAGTTTGCCCAAATAGGCTTTTAAACAACCTTCCTAAATCACTCCCCTTTCATCTAAGAAAGTGCAGCAATAAGTCAATGACTGGGTATGTAATTAATGAGGGGCACAAAAGGTATCATTGTCTAAGCCCCCCAAAATAATGTATTTTAATATCTAACTATGGCAATATACTTAGAAAAATAAGTTAGTTTTTCAATATTTCTGGAGCTTTAATCATGGAAAAGTTAAACTTCGTTTTTAATTCAGTGTGCAGTATGGTTACGTTACAAGTTACGGTACTAGAAGAACATTTCTTGAACTGTTTCCAGGGTTTCCAGAATGTCAATTGGATATTTGCCTTTAACTTTGCTATGAATACATCAACATGCTATGTCTATACGCTACATATATGATTAATTCATCATACTATCATAATTACAAGCTATATACTATATAATAGTATTTAATTTGTATTCTTAATAATTATTTGGCATGATGAATACATATATCATTGGATGTATATACATACTATTAGTGAAAGGTAATAATTATGGACACCATTTATATATCAGAACACAATCCAAGTTTGATATGCTATGCATCTCTAAGGTATTTTCTTGTTTGGAATTGCAAACTACAGCTTGATGATAATATCGGATATATCAAGGACTAGATATTTCAGACAACAAACCTGTTTGTAACAAAGGCATATTTAATGCATACGCTGTTCACTAAATCAAAATTATAGTCGACACGTGTTTACATATTCTCTATACCATTACTTAATAATATATGCAAAACACCATTACATCACGGCGTCGGTGCACGTTATAACGAAAGCTCGAAACAATAAATAACCAAATGTTAACTACCCCCAGAGATAAAGGTCCGAGTTATGTTAGATATATCTGTTAATATTTAAGTCACGTTAAGATGTTTCGGCATTAATATACTGTTCTACACGAATGTGTGTTCTAAATACAAATTCGTGCGAGGACAGTTTTAAGAAACATACATCGCCTCCAGCAGTCGGAGAAGAGACGAGATCTAAAGGTCCTTCCCCTCTTCTCATTGTCTAGGTGGGATAGAACCTCACTTTCCTGAACCCTACTGCCGAATTCGTCTTGGGCTACCCCCGTCGGTTCCCCGCCACAATGCGGCACGCGTCTCTCGGTGGAGGGGACGCGGGGTTTGGGGGGAGGGGGGTAAACCTTTTAATACTCTACGTATAGACGCTGGCTACTCGAGCGTAACGAGGGATTTGCCCGCTTTTTACATCTAATATCTACCAGACCGAGACCACGTAAAAGTAAACTAACTTTTAAAATGTGAATCCTTACTGCTAGTCCGTTTTGTCGGAAATGAAAAAAAAATGTCTTTGTGTACATGTTTTATAAAATAATAAATTATTTCTGTGGTGTTTTCTTTTCATGAACGGATATTAGTTTTGATTGGAGAATATACCTGAGTACAATAGGTCTATCTATATAATCTGGTATAGCATATTTAACCTGGGTACAGAGCGGAAACGTTGGAGTAAGTGGTCGATTCAGAAATGCAGTGTTTGCAGGAAGAGTCGTCTTGTTTGTACCTAGTATGACATCAAATTTCACCACGGTGTTATCTGAGAGTTCAACAAGCGCGTATCTCATTGTGCAGTTACTTCTTACTATTCTAACGTCTCATTGATAGTCGGCGACAGTGTGGCATCACGTTACTGCACAACGCTAGCCAGTGATGCTTGCTGAAACGCGCAACTGAATTATGCTTTAAATGCGAAGTAAGATATTCCAATTGGTATGTACAATTAACCTGAATACAAGTGAGTGAATATAGAGTTTAACGTCGCTGCGGGAATCTTTCACCCATTTGCGACGAGATGTATACACGTAAGACATTGCAATCAGTTCAATGCCTTCAGGTTCCTTATATTATTATATCAGTTATCAGTTTACCACTCATATTGGAATTAGTAGTGTTACTATGAGGGGAATCTAAACCAATGTATTACCATTATTTTGCAATTCAGATCGTACACATTTCTTGAGCGGAGAAACCCTCCAGTACATATAAAACGAAGGTTCAAGGATGTTTTCTTTCCAGTTGTTTAACCTTGTGAATTAATAAACAACAGCTGAGTACTTTATAACAGTATACTGTATTGGAACATGGATGCTCTCTCTCTCTCTCTCGTATTAATGGCACTACACAATATATTATGCATATACCCTTCAATAAAAACAGTGTAAACATGTATGTAATTTGATACGATACCCTATCTCACAGAGTGATGTCCATATAATGTTTAAGGCCACAAATGGAGTTTTTACACATTATTAAAGCATACGGTTGTTTTCCTTAGCGAGAATATTCATCGTCTGGATTAGTGTGAGTGTCATTTACTTCATGAGCTGTATCGCCAACGTTGTACTTGTATATATAAATTCCCACTCACGTTTGCCTTTGAATGCTTCGCTTTCGAGTCACACAAAAACCAACCATAAAACGTGTAGTCTATTCCGAATTTGTTCTACAGTAAAGTGAGATTTATTGCCAGCATGTACATGATAGGTAATGACTGACAGACTGAAGCGTGTCCTGTAAATGGGGCTACAACGGGCTGTCGAAACGCTCTGTGACATGTAAACGACCCATACCCCCCTCCCGTGAACGTCCAAACGCAGGACATCTCCACAAGCAAGTAAATTCTGATGGCGTGCGAACATTGTATATTCTATGGGTCAAATATAGGCGTGATGCAGAGTGGAACGAACGGAGGTAAAGCCAGGATGACATCTCGGTTAGGACGAGAAGGGATTGTTTACGGTATTCTGGTCTTTTTTCGCCTCTGGGCCACAATCAGAAACCATTCAAGTTTAGAAAACAATTATTTCTCAGCCTGTAGTATAATGTCGTCCTGAATGGATAGGGATTTTTGTTTTACAGGGAAGACACTGCACTACCATATAGGTATCCGGAGATAACATACGTGTGTGTCGTGCTTGTAGATGTTGGTGTAGATATGGTGTAATTCCGTCCTGAATGGACGGCTTTTAACCAATAGATCCATATCATGTTCTGGAATGTACAGTAAGCACATTATGCGGTTGTAGGCCTATAATGTAGTTGTCTGATTCATGTTTAAATTACGAGTATTTATCAGGCTGTCGTAACATGTCATCATGGTTGGAGTTATTAGAAAGTATATTGTTTTGTTTGTGTTATCGATTGGAGTGTGTGTATGCATGTGTGTGTGCGTGCGTGTACTTTTTTTAATGAAGCAATGACTTTAATTTGAAATAGTTTTGCACAAATGACGTAGTTCCGGTTGAAAGCGTATTAATTAATGTGACACGTGAAAAGGCCAGGTGTACTACCGTATACAACCAAGAATAAACCTAGACTGTTGCACATGTCTCTTTTGTTGGGGGTAGAATCTGATAGTTTATGGTCAAGAAATGTGTTGAAAAACAAGCTTTGGCGAATAAATATGAAGGAAGATATTCATGATGATACGATAGTGATGGTGATTTGGTAGGCCCTATTATTATGTAGGCTAATAATAAACCTAGACTGTTGCACATGTCTCTTTTGTTGGGGGTGGAATCTGATATTTTATGGTCAAGAAATGTGTTGAAAAACAAGCTTTGGCGAAGAAATATGAAGGAAGATATTCATGATGATACGATAGTGATGGTGATTGGGTAGGCCCTATTATATAGGCTAAGTCATTCATGCTGAAATGGCATAAACAGATTCATACCCATATATCTATCCCTGTTCCCCATGTCCCGTTTTTTTTTTAGCGTTATATCTCCCGCCCATAATCTCATGCTCAGGGAATAGTTACAATGTTCACTGTTCAGGCCCCGAGATTACGAAACTTTCTGAGAATGATTTTATACTGAATATTGTTCATAAAACGTCATATGACGTAATAGCCTGAGTATGCTGTGAGTCTAGGGTTATGACGTCACATAACGTTTTATGAACAACATTCTGAGTTGACTATGAAATCGTACTCAGAAAGTTTCGTAATCTCGGCCCTGGTGTAATGTTGAAGTTGACAATGACTCTGCATGTTCCACGAAAGCAAAACTCCAAAAGCAGATAGTATAATGCAAACATTTATTGATTGCAAAAAAATAATAAAGCACGTTCCGTAGACATATAGCTTGTTTGTATCAGTATAATAGTAAACTTGTACCAAATACTATTCAATAGCATACGGAGAGATCCGGATCCGCTCCGTTAACAGACACTCGCAAACACGAGTATAACAAAATACATGCATAATTTACAAATAATATTTTACATCTTTGTACACATAAAGCACTCTTCTGCAACATTAATACATTCAAGGTGAACTCTTGTGGAAAATATAGATCATCTGTAGAATGTCGATCTGGTCTTGAAAATAGAAAAACAATTTGTAAAAAAAATATATCGGCAGTGATATGACTATTTGAATACACGACAGGTGTGACGTCATCAACTGTCGCGTGCTGGCACGAGATCAACACGAGCCCGCTCCGAGTGTCCGCGGGAATGTGCGAGAGCATGTCCATAGGCTCGGCGGTCTTCGCGATCCGTTCTTGGATATTCTATCCACACATTCGAATACTGGCACTTGTGATAATAAAGTCTGTTTGCCCATATATATATTAAAAGAGCATCGTTGATTTGATTTGGTCAGCTATCTGAGACGGGGACTTTTTAGATCCAGACTGCTTCCTGAAACAACGCAATAACAAACAAAATTAAGTAAATACCACTTACAAATTGAAAGAACACGTAATGGATCAGTAGAAAAACAAGACAGGTCTTGCAGCACTAAATAAAGTGTATATAAAAATTCTTGCATTGACATATTTCCTCAAGGCCGTAATTGTAAATACTGAGAGAGTACGTGGCAAACAATTCGCCATCCGTTAGCTCCCATACGTCTGTATTGTCTACGATGAGACTTGGCAGATGGTGACACTAAAACCAGTGTAGTTATTTCCGCTGGTCTAGCTCCCGCCCTCCCAGTTCACTGCCAGTGCATTGCGCTCACACGCCGAAAAATCCTTCATTCATACCTAAATTCTATTAGCACACACGCACACAACCATCTATCAAACAGACCAGTTATGAAAAGCGCCACTTAACAAAAGCCCGCGTTTCATCCATATATTTCTTGTATTTATAGACAACCCCGTGCCGTACACACCTTAAATACTTACACACAGACGCGAGAGAAACCAGGTTATGCCTTGTTGCATTAGTTTGATACTATCCTATACACTGACCGTACTAGTTAGCGAGGAATAGTACACATTCAATATGGAAAGAGATCCTCTAAATGTAATATGCATTTTGTAAAGGATCTTTTGAAACGAGCCTGCAGGCACTATTTTGAAAGTAACTTATCTGAACAATGCAGACACTATTTTGAAAGTTACATACCATGCAGACACTATTTTGAAAGTTACATACCATGCATACACTATTTTGAAAGTTACATACCATGCAGACCCTAGTTTGAAAGTAACTTATCTGAACAATGCAGACACCTTTTTGATAGTTAAATACCATGCAGACACTATTTTGAAAGTTACATCACATGCAGACAATATTTCGAAAGTAACATACCTGAAAAGTTTAACTCCACATCCGACTTGTACAGTTCCGATATCCAGTGCGAAATATCCACAAGATCTGTTTCCTCGAAGGAACTGAGTGAGTCATAAGAAGTATCCGAGCATGCACTGCTGGGTGACGGGGAGTCGGTCAATGGAGGCGAGTTCTGGTGCCCAAGGGAAGGGACAGTCAATTTGCTCTGTTCTGAGGAAAGAGACGAAGGATAGACGGAGGAGAGCGTTGTCGTGTCCATTATGTCCATAGCATCAGGCACCCTCTGAGGAGACGCATCCAATGCTTCCGCCGTCAGCACCTCCTGCAGTTGCTTGATGTATTCCACTGCGGATCTGAGAGTGTCCACTTTGCTCATCTTCTTGTTCTTCCTTCCACTTGGAACGTGTTCCCTTAGCGTCTCAAACCCCAAGTTGACCAGCTTCACTCGGTTCCGCTCCCTCTCGTTCCGACGAGCAACCGCGGCTGGAGGAGCTTTAGGGAGGTTGTAGCCGAGCTTGCTGAAGTCGATTCTCCTCTTGCATCGGAGGACTTCTGGCTCCCCATCTTCAGATTTGACCAACTTCGGACGCAGCGCTTGCACCTGCTGTGCCACCGTTGTTGTCGCTTTCAGCAAGATGCAAGGACCCGTCACTATAACCTTATTGCAGTTGGACACGGGAATAGCCTGGACGGACATGCAACTGACTGTGGTCATGGTGAAGGTGTAGTAGCTATGCACACTGCAAGACTCGTGGATGAGGTTCTTTGAAGACAGGAGCAGGTTGCACGTGTGCCTTGGTGAAGCGCCTCGCGTAAGGTCTCGCGCCAGACGTGTGGATGAGACACGCAAAGGAAATAGTTACACCCAGGAAGTCGTGTGAGTGTCCTGCTTATACCCGGTGTGTATGCGGCTTCTACCGTACCGTACATCGACTGACTATTGTTAGTGAACGGAGGAATTTATAACTCTAGAAACTGAGGTCATATTTCGGCCACGCCCAGTGCCCTGACAAGGTGTCAATCAGGAACCGGCTCGCGCGTATAGCGCGTGCCCTTACTATGATGAGGCCCCAGACAGACAGAGCAATCCCCCACACAAGTTACCGTCACACTCCGCTGAGCAGCAGGACGCCGAATACTAGTATACGGGATATAACTCGTGTCGGGTCCGCCAAAAAATAACCGAGTTCCGTTTTTAGTGTTGCAGAATTTCTGCTGCTTTTCTTTTAATAACTAGAAAACGTTATATAAATGCTACATTGTGCTCGCGTTTTGTAGCAAGCGTTCAACAAAGGGTGACTATAATTAATGTAGGTAAATAATAATACATACAAGATAATCAAAACGTAGAATGGGAAGAGAAAATGGTCATAATTCAGTGATATCCTAACAGAAGTGAATGCATTTCTAAGAACATAATAAGGAGATTCTTGCAATAAATGAACTGTAGGCCCTACTCTAAATCTTAAAACTAGTCAAGAAAAAGTATGTTCAATCACAACAGTATTCAAGTTAAAAACTATCAATATCACTTGAATAATCCCTGGACAGCGCACGGACGTAACTACTTTGAGAAAATAATACATGCAGATGTATCAATATTCATACATTCCGCTGCAAGAACGGCCGAAGAAATGTATCCATTAAGGTGTTAGAGTGTGGAATCATTTGTACATTTGCTCTCTAATTTGTACACAATGCATTTTTAAAATTGTGGAGAGAGAGAGAGAGATAGAGAGAAAGAGAAAGCGAGAAGAGCGAGAGAGAGAAGAGCGAGAGAGGAGAGAGAGAGAGGGAGATATAACGTAAGATAACTTCAAAGAGTAGAACGCACAGAATGCGGTTATGGCTGCTTCCCGGCGTGTGTCTTGTTTCAAGTCCGACGCTCCACACGTACCCCAACCCCGTTGGTTGACCGTAGCCCCGCCTCTCACCCCACCCCACCCCACCCCACCCCTATCACCCACTCATCACAGCTCAGTCCACCCCTCACCGCCATCCTCATCGTACTCTCAGCACATACCAGCATTGTGCGGACACGGGAGGGAGAATATGACCTCGGGGGTCATTTGAATACTGTCTATTAACCACCAGGGTGGATGCAGATTGCCAATTCCGATACACTGGTGGGTTAACTTTATCGCTTTGTCGGGTGGGACGATGCAGCAAGTTAAGATGGAAATCTGCAGGTCTTTATTTTTAACGACAGCTAACGATTGTAATAAAAAAAAATACGACTGTTGTGGCCTTTGTTGATAAAACCAGCTAGCAGTAGCGGTTGTCGTCGATCCGCACCCGACGTAGTAACGGTGATAATGTCTACTACGACCAGCTGATGACCCAGTCGCGTTCATAATATGGATACGGTAGCTATGCACGTCTGCTTAGTTAAACATCACCTACCTAATGGTTTTGAAAATGTACGAATGTATAACATTATGTGTACGTACAGTGTTAAAGTCCCGGGCTGGTTATTGACTATACGTGACGCAACGATGTACGTTACGTGTTACACGACGTCACCAGATTTAACTAAAGGTATACTACATAACCGTATTTTAATCTCGTATTTGATCAAAGCACTGACGATTGTCACCTATTTTCACTGCAGGCATTATTGTCTTATTTACTTACTAACCTCATGTTCCGGGCCCGGAGCGAGGCAGCGGCTTGCTTTGATTAATTCCCCAAATTGCCCCCCCCCCCCCCCCCCCCCCCCCCCCCCCCCACTCCCTTACCTTACCCACCTGTTTACGGTATCAGTTGGATAACGTGTGGGGTAAGTGTGAGTATACATACGCCACGCGACATATTTTGGCCTCGGGGGACAAACCAGACAACGTTCTTCGTCTAATATAGTGATCGAAAAGTAAAACACCAGCGCTGTGTGTGTGTGTGCGCGCGTGTGTGCTTTCAAAGATTATCATATACAACTCTGTAGTATTATTATATATGATGTCATTTTCAATCACGCGAATGTGTTTAAATTAAAATATCGGCATTGCTTCGTCTAATATAGTGATCGAAATGTAAATCAACAGGGTATCGTTTCACAGAGCTCTCTTAGCCGCTAAAAGACCATAGCACCCTCTTTGCCGATAGCTAATACATTGCTAAGAGAGAGTTACGGTCTCTTAGCGGCTAAGAGAGCTCTGTGAAACGATACCCAGCTCCGTGCGTGTACTTTCAAAGATTATCATATAAAACACTGTACTGTAGTATTATATCTGATGTTATCATTTTCAATCACGCGAACGTGTTTAAATTAAAAGAGCGCCATGTGGTAGTCTTGTTTAACGACCGGTGTAAATGTGCGTCGAGATATCCGCAGTGTTAATGACGGAAGTCTCATGGGAGAATTTTATGAGATTAATTGGCGGTTGTGAATGTAGCTTCACTTCTGTCGCCATTGTTCTGCGGCTCGCAATCTGGTGTGCTGGTGTCTAAAAGCTACCCGAGTACACATGACCACAATGTTGAAATACCCAATACGGGCGATGAAATTGCTCTACTTGAAGATGTCCCGTGTTTTCGTTCACCTCTCACCATCTGTCGGTTCGCTCCGGATTCCAATAGAGAGCTATAGCTAAAACAAGGCCTGGGTTGGAAGTAGTGGGTGGGGGTTGATACCAATGATCGTATAGCGATTGCAAATATTAACTGGTATATGAGGTTAATGAACAGATGCATTAATGATCACGCCTGAGAGAATGGAAGAGAGGAGAGGGTGAGATAATCTGCTGGAAAGAGAAAGGGAGTTAGAAATGGTGAAACGGAGAGAGAGAGGAACATAACGAGATAAGGAAAGAGAGAAAGAGAGATAGTGAGAGCGAGAGAGATGAAGGAGATAGGAAAAGAGGGAGAGAGAGAGAGAGAGAGGGAAGGGAGGGGAGGGAGGGAGGGGAGGGGAGGGAGGGTGGTA
>JAUTBV010136905.1:0-11683 GCA_032361325.1 Lepetodrilus fucensis
GTGGTATGACAGACCTAGACACAGAGCTGACTGCTGTAACAGGTACAACTAGACATGGTATGACAGACCTAGACACAAAGCTGACTGTTGTAGCAGGTACAACTAGATGTGGTATGACAGACCTAGACACAGAGCTGACTGCTGTAACAGGTACAACTAGACGTGGTATGACAGACATAGACACAGAGCTGACTGCTGTAGCAGGTACAACTAGATGTGGTATGACAGACCTAGACACAGAGCTGACTGCTGTAACAGGTACAACTAGACATGGTATGACAGACCTAGACACAGCAATGGACACCAGTCAATGCCTCACAAAGAACAAGCAGGCAGATCAGTGTACCGTACTCCACAATGAGAATAATGCATGCTACTTTTTATCTTTGATCTACGTAACCAGCTAGCAGCAGTACTTTTGCCACTCTACAAAATAAGATTTGGGACAAAGCTGTTGCACAATTGCTGCTACAAACAACATACAATTATGTAAACCAAACTGCAAAATGACACAAATTACTAAGATAAGAGTTTCATTAATTTTGTGGAAGAGCTGCAATCATTTTGTGGAAGGTAACTTAAGTACAGTGTTAGCTAGCTTTGACATAATCTGTCAGGTTTTGGAAAGTTTTTCTCCTACGTGATCTTGTTTCAGTGAGTAAATAGTAATTTAGGATATTTATTCTTGTAAACACTATTTTTCATGTAGCATTGAACACTTTCTCGGTGAACTAACAATATACTGCTGGCCAATAAGAAAGCAACTGTTAGGGTAAGCTAGTCCCATGAACTACAGAATGGTACCAATGAATCAAATGTGACATATAGCTGCTGCAGCCAGAATCTTCACTAAATAGGGCCCGGCCCCATTACACAGAACCAACGTAACACTATGAGTCATAACTCCTATATATCAAGTATAGCACCACAGTTGAGTACTGAAATGACAGTCACTCTTGTCTAACTCCTATACATGTTTTCAGGAGCTACGAATCTCATACAATTAGTATCGTTCCGTAGAATGGAACCCTGATGCACAATGATCAAACGATACTGGTCACCTCATGACATTAAAACCTGGAACTTTACAAACTGTAGTCTGACGCACAAAGCCGTTCTTCAAACGTGCAGCGTTCCTTCTCATTGCTTTAGTGTGATGAGCATGATGAAGATCAAACAGAATGTATTCAAACCCAGATTCCTGAGTAATAAGTAGGACTGCACAGTATTATCGGTATACCGGTAAACCGCAATATTCAAGTGAAACAATACGTACTGCAATACGTTTGCATATGCAAC
This sequence comes from Lepetodrilus fucensis, assembly GCA_032361325.1. Classification (NCBI taxonomy): domain Eukaryota; kingdom Metazoa; phylum Mollusca; class Gastropoda; order Lepetellida; family Lepetodrilidae; genus Lepetodrilus; species Lepetodrilus fucensis. The sequence continues at coordinate 1,300 of JAUTBV010136905.1, forward strand.
AGTATATTGCCAGCATTTTTATATAGTGTTTGAATCTGATTTTCTGCTAACAATATGATAAAAATAATTACTTATTTATTAATATTATTAGTTTAACATCCACATCCAGCGAGACTGATTTATTGGATGTGTTTCATGTCAGTTTTATCTCAACAATGTGTTCTACCCTACATATCTCCCCTTGTAAGTTACCAAATGGCGGATGTGGACCAAATATATTGACACAACGTGCTATTTTTTTGTTTCCAATATATTGCAATACATATCGCAATACATGTTGTCAAATTGCAATACAAAAATGAGGCCAATATACAGCTCTAGTAATAAGTGCATATAATGGCATGCTATTGGTGAATCTTTTTTTGGATCTGTTTTGCATATTCTCTGGACTTATGTTGTCACAATATAGGATAATGTGTATAGTTCCAGCAAATATCTTTCAAGTATCCATTTCACATATAGAATGTGCATGACTGAAAGAGAGAAAAATGGACATAATACAGTTGCAATAAGTGAAAGTTTACATCAAACTCAAAATGATAAATATGTAATTTTCCATAGTCATAAATAATACTTTTGAATGTTTCAAGTTTCAAGAATATTTACAAGGTATCGTATTTCAGTCCAATTCAAATCAGAAATTAAGTCTAGAAATTCAATTTCTGACAGATAAAATTAACAGAATATTTTCAAACATCACTGATTTTGTTTTGCTATCACAATATAATAATAATGAGAAACGTTATCGGTGTTATCAGATACCAGTGAACTCAAACACAGACCCAATGTCACGGTTTGCGATGACAAATCACAGCCAATCTGTTTCCACATGAAGTAGTCCACAAAACCAATTCCATGTAATCTTCGAGTTCAAATACAAAGTTCTATCGCTATGAGAGACTGATGAGGGATGCTTTCCATCGAACACCAAACACTGCCAGTGCACAAATAATCGGAACATATTCATCAAACTTGACAGCAGTGCGCCAAAATGAAACAAGAGGATATTCGGGTGAATGCGATTAGCAATGTGTACATCAGAGGAACGCTCCAGAGGATTAACCCAGGAGATTAACGAGCAGTGATTTTCCCTAATCCAGCAGGATACAAAGTGCATGTAGACGTCCCGCCAGTGTAGGGGGTCAGTTTTTAGAGGCGTTTGTCACGTTGCTCTGGAAAGTGCCTTGCTCTATGGAAAGTGCCTTGGATAGTCTTAAGGGTTCTACTTGCAGTAAACTGATCCAACGGCTAAGCCATTAGCTACTAAATGCTCATTGTGATTTGGTAATTTTCATTGTGGATGTGTAGCATAGTTTAACCCCCTTCCTGCTGGATTAGGCACAGGTACAGCCCTTGAGGGCATCTCCAGTTACCTTCAGCATGGATAGGGTTAAACATATGCTGCTTTTCTGCAGCAATGCTCTCCTTGCTGGAAGTGAACGTATTTGGTCAATATGAGCAATTCTTGTTCTTAATCCTATAGGGACAAGTGGACAATGATCAAATCACATTAATTAAGCTGCATCAATTATTGACTCGTTTTATGGAACGAGCGTGTACAATGCATGAATAAATTAATGTTAATTTCAGTGTTCACTTTAAAATATAAACCATCCCCTGCCTGGCAGAGATTTCCATTAACGTTGTGCACTTTACTTGGCGAAAATGTGCGCTATGGAATTGATGTGTTTCTATTTTCAGTGACACAGTCCCTTTCACTCCAGCTAGTTCAATGTCGACAATCAAGAATTGCAATCAAGTCATGCAAATGAAGATTATTGTGTATTTTAGTATTTTACCAGATAAACTAATCGCTCAAAAGAATGGCTAAAAGTAAGATATATCCGATTGAGACTCTGGGACCAACTTTAGCTTCTAATTAGACTGCCCAGATTAGATCACCTTATACGAATAATGTGAGAATACGATGAAAGTAATAAAAATTGTCTGTTGGTAGATAACAAATATCATCATGAAACAATCATTTCTTTTCTAAAACAAACCGTGCAAAAAGTTAATTGAGAATAAGAAGTATACAAATCATATTGATCATAGAACCATTTTAGTCTTAATTTTGTACACTACATTACATGATAGTTTGAAACCAAATTGATATTAGGAGTTCAGTTTTAGTATCCTATTAACATTAATGTATTATCCTCTCCTGTGGAATTAACCAGAATTAATCGGAACCTCTGTAATGGCCTCCAGCAGACGGTAAAACAGGAGTTTGTAACAAGTGTGATGCACATTGATTTGTCTGAGGTTGAGGTTCCTTGTAATGTGCCAAACTCTGGGTGATGATGATGGACGACCAGAGTTGTGTGGGGACATCCAGACGGTGGTCCCCAGCTGTAGGATACATTAGTGATGAGAGTGTCCAGGATGAGAGGCCTAATGTACAACAGCAATACCAGATCCTGGTGATCAAACTCCTGCACCGGACTCCCAGATCAATACACAGACACAATAGGCCGGGATGCCTAGTGCCCACTCATCAAGCCTTTCAGGTCATTTGTTTTATTGACAGAAGATGACAATTACATATGAAAACAGCAGGGATCGCTGTCCATAACAAAAGTAATGCCGCCCTTGGGACGCGGAGATCGTACCTAGCGGTGAGGAGCAGTCTGGGTCAGACCAAGCCTGTGTGGGAAGTGATGATCAAGATCAGTTAAGAAGATGCATACCGTGGTAAATTTAGAAAGGCTAAATGCAATTGGATAGTTAAAAAAAATCCCAGTTTCTATTTATTCTTTGCATCGGTCTGAGTTTAACAACATTTAAATGCTGTACACTTGAAACAAGTTTGTTTGAACAAATGATCTATCTTGAACAATGATGAACACGATCAATCATTCAACAGTGATGATTATCATGACAGACACAAATATTTTACTTAAAACTTCCCAAATGTCTGTGTCACCCATCAAATCCCAAGTAGAAAATAATCCTAAAATAATAATTCCCCATAAAATATTGAAGTGAATTGAAACAAGATGTGACTGGAACCACCAACATCGGCCATTTGTTTTATCATGTTTAAGCATTAAACACATCTCTCAGCTTGCAATCACATCAACTCGACTGAAATGCCACAATATCCGTGTAAGTTGTGGCAAATTGGAGGTGATTTGCCATAATAAAGCAATAATAGCTAGCATCATTAGGGTATGGGTCACATCAGGGAGACTTTCAAGCTTAGTGGTTGGAATGAGGGACAGTAGTGGCTGGTTCATGACTTCCTATCTCTGAACTCATCACTGCTATGATGGCCGTGGTATTGGAAGGAGTGGGCAATGCTTTCTTCTGGCATTGCTGGGCTACTCTCTCCCCAAGACAAACCAAGTCCTCTTAATATAACTGGTATGCCAAAGGCAGTTTCAGATGTCATTTGCCTACCAGCAATCTTCAGATAACAGCCTGTCTGGTATTGGTGAAATGCTTGAACACGGATATCTGTTTATTTAGGATTGAAAATTGATTGAAAATACATCTTTTGAGGAAGGTTAGTTTAACATAGTTTCAACCAATGCTAATGAAGAAAAAATTGAATGAGAATACTGTGCTGCTTGGCAGATTATATATATTGGTTTCAGGACTCTTCTGAATAAAACAACCTAACTCTAAGGTAACTTTAAATTCAACCATAACAATGGTGTAGTCAATGGCTTTAAGGTTGGGGTCAAGCTTACTCGAGATTAATATCCGGGTTGTTTTTTCACAGTAGAATAAATGAATTATTGTTTTACATCACAGTGGGAATCTTTCATCCATACTTGACTACGTATAATAATAGTTTATTTCATGTAAGTAGGCCTCTGGCCCATGTACATTTGTAGTTCACATGAAAGCGGAGATTACATAAAATTTACATAGAATCTTTACTAATCATAATAGCATATTTTACTATTTTACAATACTGTTGTAGCTACAATTTGACAGACAGCAAGTCAAAATTTAGAGATCCACAACAAGTGTAGTCCAATGCATGAAACAATACTTCAGCTTCTGGTTAGCTAAAACTATTGTACTACTTTTATACTGGTCAAAGTGAGGTCCTAAAATGTTACTCGTAATTGATTATGATATATACTATTGTAGCTCCAAATGCCCTGAGCAACACGGCCCAAGAGCAATGATAACAAAAGTTATTGCCACTGTTAGAGCAGTCAAAATTCAAGGTGTTTGCCAAGATGACATCCATGGGGAAACATCAAGTAGGAGATAATTAACATGCTCATCACAAGTCTGGTAAACTGACAGCTCTTAACTTCCCTTGCTCATCCGGGTGTTGTGGAATGTGTCCACTGTGGATTCCATCATAATGATAGTGTGACATTTTGTCCAACAACAAAACTATCCCACCCATTTCCTCATTAATGTCATTGAATAAAAAAGCTTGTCATATGGCTGAGAACAAAAGTACCATGGTCGACTTCCTAGTTACACAACTTGATTTTCCATGACATGTATAGGTGAAAGATTCCCGCTGTGACATAAAACAATAATTCACTCACTCACCTTTGACTTTTAAGTTAAGATCTTGGAAAATGTTAACACCAATTTTCAAGACGTTACAGATTAGAACGATGATGCATTTATTGCAGAAACAATTTAGAAAACCTTACGACCCAAAAGCTAATGTTAGTGGTTGAATATATGAACCGGACTCGACCCCAACAATTAAATTTATGAATGAAAAGCACCAACTCATGCTGACCAATGGTAACAGAGTTAATTAATGGTTTTAAATGTCTTTGATTCACTTACACACAATTGTACCCCCTTTTCCCAGTCTGGTTTCAACCAGCACACTTTGCACAATCGTTTACAAATAGGCCGTTTCAACTCCCAGACACGAACATTCTCGGGCCACCAATCAGATTGTTTACCAAGCGCTTCTGCTGGTACAATCAATCAGCAAGTTTGCATGCTGGACTCGGGGCCAATGTGCATTATCTAGCAGACGGAATCATTCAGAATTCAAGAGATTACACACGTGTCGAAAGTCTGAATTAACCTTGGCTTGATGATCAATGTAACTGAATTACAATCTCCGTCTACCTGATCTCTTCTGCGAACTCTAGGAATTGTAATCCATTATTTTCTATCTCCCTTTTAACTGGCATTAAATATTGAAGTAGAATGGCTTTACGGTCACAGATAGGCAGTGCTAGATGTCTGATACGTCCATTTACCAATGGAACAATAGTACTGTGGTTAGCAGAGAGGACAATGATGACATAGATCACAATGGCAATTTGGCTTAGCCGTAAGGAATAATCATTACATGGTCACAAGACATTCATGCATGAACAACAGTTAAAAAAAATTAAATGTGCTTATTACCAGCTTCGAAGATCGAACAGGTTTTCGATATAAATCTATGGACTATAATTCAAATTTACCAGATAAATATCGCATTGAACCTTCTCTCCCTGTAGATCACTGTCATGTATGTCAGCACGGACAGCTGAATCTTAATACATCACACTAGGTTTAAGTATCCATCACAGATTCAATTAACCCTAACAACACGGAGCAATCGAGCATCACAGAATATCAACCATGTTACAGAATATCAAGCACGGCTCGCCGACCACATTTATCTGAATACTCACTTTTGATTTCCGTACTCTGTCCCGACTGTTTGCTGCTTGCAGACCCATAGGGCACTTGTTGTTGATTGGTAGTGTCCAACTGGTGGCCTCCCCTGAAGCTGGCCTCAGCGCTGTTATAAGTTGTGATAGTCCCTGGCTGCTTGCTGTAGGTCTGCTTATCTGCAGCCAAAAGAAAGATCAATACAGAGACTGCGTAACTGGCTGACTTTTCCCCAACTTTAAATAATTTATAATATAGTCTTCATTAGCTCTTCTGCTGTGTCCACGGCGATGCCTAGATAACAATGGGACCCTAATTGGACCCGGAATTCACGATCGCTGCACTGCACATCCCATCTCCCAGATTATGTTTTGTGTGTAGCGCTATATGTATATGTCAGCCGTGCACCGACTTGGAAAAATGGCCAGTGAGGAGAAATTACTAATAATATGAAACATAACAATGTATGAATGAATTTATGCCTTGCGTCACGGCTGGAATAGTTCACCAATAGGCGACGACCATAACATTGTAACAATAAAGTGTTTCATATAAACAGCATTACTAATAAACACTCGTCCAGAAAACAGGCCTGTAAGTCAATCTTGTTGGAAACATACGTGACTGAGTAAACCTGCATATCATCGATTCCAGACGAAACAAGTTAGATATAGTGTTACAATACAATATCTAATCACCAACAGTTTTGTAATCACAAGTACCAGCTGTTGCCGATTGTTCTCGATCACCGTGATCACACTGAATATTCTGAATGCATTACATTTGTTGGTAATGCTACATTACCATATGTGCATAATCAATGAGCATGGAATAAAGCAAGAACCACACAGCTACGGCTCTGCACTGAGCGAGGGAGTCCAGGCTCCCAGTAGTGACAATGTCTTCTCTCACACAGAGTCTACCCCATAATGGACATTTTTATTGATAATCCTGATCGGCTCATTTTTACCAACCGCTAAATCAATGTGGGCTGTGAATTGGCGAAATATTTGATGGTCTTGGAACAGCAGAAAAGAAATATTCGAGGCAAGAATCTCGTTAAGCCGTGATGAATTGGCCACACCCACGTGACAACTGATCAACTGTGACATGGTGACAGCACCGATGCCTAATTTACTCGACATGTCACCTCTGATGGATGTCAGGAAAACCACGAGCAAGACAGGTGGCATTAATTGGCAAACTTCAATACACGCACAGAGCACAATATAGACCAGCCTATGTCGCAGAGCTAATAGAATTAGCTTATTCTTACCCATTAGTCCTATTCAATATATGCATACATGGACAGATTTATATATAAACTATCGACTTCTAGGGAATAAAGAAAAAGCTGTTCAGTACCTCCTTTCATTATATAAAGAAAATGATAGCAATCCGAATCATGCCTACAGTATCTATACATGTATGAAAGTATGAAGTAGACTTTAACTAAGCTTCCATAGATCTAAAAACAAAAAATAGTTTGTAATTTGTATTACTTAGAAGTTCAGATAATTAACATGCACACTAATCACAGAAAATTCAGAAAGTGAAAAACTTAGTATCATTAATTTTGATATATTGCTAGAATACATCATAGACCAATGAATTCATTTATTTTCTCTTTTAACACAAAATAACATCTATAAGCATAGATTGCCTGCCTCTCACTGGTCTTAGTAAAGTATGATGGAAGTATATTTAGATTTGGAATGGTAAGGAGATAACCTATATATTATACCTGGAATTTCTTGTAGAAAGTGAACTACACATGCTTTCATTGATAGTGATCACCACGACTCGATGGAAATAGAACGAAAACATGCATCGCCTGAGTAACTGAAAAAATATGCACACTTGTGCTGTTTTCCCAGTAAATTCACTTATTTTCTCAAAAACTTAAGATAACAATTCTACAGTCTATCAATACCTGTTACACTGTGTTAGCTCTTAATGGCCACTCACAGGTGCTTCGCAGTACACTTCTAAGCACCCTTGGGAACATCAGATGGGCAACTTGACAAAAATAATTGGTTCTACAGACAATACTAAAGAATCCCTGCACTGGAATATCCCTACTCACAAAATCAACTTCTAACATGCACGACAACAACAATGTATTCATCAGCCTTCATTCAGCAATGTCAGCTTAGTACACAGCCGAGTGGAGACATTCGACACCACAATATACAGCGACACAGGACAGGGCCACGATGATTAGTTGATGATTAGCATGATTAGTCTAAGGCAGGAATACGCACCGATCTGCTGATTAGTATTCTCATTTTCTGGTGTCTGGGACTTGTATACCACGGCATTGCCATGCGACGGTAGTTGTGTCTGAGACTGGTCATGCTGTGCTCAAGTTACTGACAAATACATATCATTACTCTAAATAGCTTCCTGGTTGGCACCTTTTCTAGTGTTTCAAATACATGCATGTATTACACATAGGGGATTTTACCTATGCCCAATTTTATTATTGGTCATATGTAATATACAGGGCAATATATGCAAGAATGTGCGCTTTCAGGGATGAAAATGCACGAAAACCCATCAAAATGCGCTATTTTACTTGACGATTGTAAACAATTGTTTGTTTTGAAATTGACATGATCTTCTCATCACTGGTTTCTCTGCACAGGTATCTCTCACACATGGCATAACTTGGATGAAGTCACATGTCAACACTGCATTGTCCAGGTTATGTAAATAAACGACTTATTTATTGATAGTGGGTCATTTGGAAGGAATCAATCACAGTATGTGATGTAGGATCATTAGCTCTATAAGTTTGATTTTGGTGTACATGGTGTATGAGATGCTTTACCATAGCAGTCAAACATAATTTAGCTTGTCAGTTTAACATCTGCAGCATCAGCATGTATTCAAATTCGTAAATTGCTTTTGACATGATACTCATTTCTGGTGAGTGAGTGAATTTGGAACATCGCTGCGAGAATCGTTCACCCAATTGCTACAATTAATTAATTAATTATTTTACTATATTATTTCTGGTGAGATGTCGTCTTGCCTGGACAAACATACATGAAGCTGCTCACAAGGTCAATGGTGCTGGTGCTGGAGCTGGAGTGTTCTCAAGGTGGAGCAGGTCAAAGCAATATTAACCCTGGAGGGCTGAGCTAACCCCTGATTACTGCCCATGGTTCCACAGAGTAATCCTGTACCTTCTCGTCCTACGATACCTGTAGGCTTCCATCATCACCTAGTAATACCAATAGTGCAGAGACGTACATATCACCAAGCCAACCAATGTTTAAAGAGAAAACAATCTTCTGCAATCCACCTTGGTGCAAAGATGTACATCTTCAACGTGGCTATGGCGACCGTGATAATTGACAAATGGACCCCGAAATGTAATCAATCTTCGGGATGAGATCTCCCCTGACAAATACGATTGAAATTGAATGGAGGTCCTCAAGATGATTATGGCACTAACAACTTAGTAACAAGGAAGTTAAATTCTGGTCTGCTGTAATAGACATTTTCAGTTTGAGCATAAGTCATGCAACAGACATGGTCAGTCAGTGGTCATACCACAGCTCTAGTAGTTATTTTGGTATTATGTTTTGTATTAGTTCAGTGATTGTAAACAGTTTATAATAATGGTAATCCAGGTAACATTTCTCATTCATAGCATACTAAAATACTTTATGAGAAAATGATCAAACTGTTCAAAGTATTCGATCATGCTATAATTTACATGTGCCCAAAGGTTGGTTTAGGCTAGTAAAACTGCCAATAGCAATGCTGTTCTAAATATTAATACCGGGTAAGTCTATAACATGTAATAAATGATGAAGTATTCTACTCCGATTGGTCGAAAGTTTGGTGTACACCACCACCCATTCGCCAAAACCCAATCGCTCTGCGGTACAAGCATCATGCACCCAATACAATTTTGGACACAAGCAGCTAAGATGTATGGTAGACAGGAAGGCAAACAATAATTTAAGTTATGGTGGTTATCAGTGGCCACGGGGCACAAAACTCTATGTGTACTAAAGTCTGCAGTAGCCACATGGCACAAAACTCTATGTACTAAAGTCTGCAGTAGCCACATGGCACAAAACTGTGTACTAAAGTCTGCAGTAGCCACATGGCACAAAACACTGTGTACTAAAGTCTGCAGTAGCTGCAGAGTACAAGACTATGTGTACTGAAGTCTGGAATCTCATGAAGAACGGCCAGCACTGCCAGATGCATTGCCGTTGAACGTCCCGACGTCATGGCTGCAGACTAATTACATTAAATATCTACGACCTCATCAATGTTTTGTCAACTTCCACCAGCGGGTAAAGTCTCATACTTCTACAGACAAAAAAATCAATCCCAAGCAATTACTTTCTGATCAACTTATCGAATCAATTTGCCACTGTCTGGACCAATACAGAAATTAAAATCAATTTTAAGGCTGTGTTATAGTAGATACTTCCGGTGTGTGCACTGAGATGCTGTATAGCCACAAATTAGTTTAAGAACTTTTAAGAAGCAATCATCTGGGAGAGGAATTCAGCTGGTTACCATGGCAGTGCACATGAAATAATGTAACTATGTATGCTGAATTCAATTAGAAAAGCATCACCACTACAAAGCTGTGTATTTATTTAAATTATACAGTATTACAAGCATTAGATATCATATACAGACAATAACACTTATTATCACATAACATAGAGTAGGGCTGTATACCGGTACTCGGTATACCGAAAGAACCGGTCCGTAATCTCGGAACCGAACCGAACCGAAATGATGA
>JAUTBV010136916.1:0-11682 GCA_032361325.1 Lepetodrilus fucensis
TTATTTTCACTAGTGAAAAATAACACATGTTATTTCCACTGAGAAAACGTGGTATTTCACTGCATTTATGTAATAAAGAGATATACTTGTAGTTAGGTAGATACATACTTGTAGTGTAGATAGAGATATACTGGTAGTGTAGATAGAGATATACTGGTAGTGTAGATAGAGATATATTTGTAGTTCGATGCTGGAAATGTACTACTGAAGTCCATCAACACAGACACTTGTGAATAAACATTTATAACATGTAACATGTGTCTACATTTCCCTAAAACGTTTTGGATATACATGACAGTTCGGCTAAAACGGGCCACTCATTTAATAGGCTACGACACCAATGAACTGGCGGAGTACACGTCAACATCAGACATCAAAACAGATTCCTGATTACAGGATTCGTTCACGATTACAAAACCAATGCTACCTATCTTCAATAACAACTCCAACAGACTGAGGGAATCTCAGACAGCAAATAAACAAGTAAGACCTCGACAACATGTTGCTGAACTAAGCGTCTAGACATCATTCGGTCCGTCTAGAGTGGTCATCACATCATCAGACCTATGCCCGGTGGTCATAGGTAATGTACGTTGATGGAGCTAGGTTCACTATGTGGACTTCAATGAAGGTCGACGTGTGAGAGTTTACATATAGAAGGCGAGAGTCATCAGGCCGCGAGATTACGAAACTATCTGAGTACGATGTCATGCTCAGACTCAAATTTACACGTCGTTTTATGAACAAAATGAGATGAGTATGAAATCATACAGAAAAGTTTCGTAATATCGGGGCCGGGTCTCAGTGTTGGCCTTTGGTGGAATCAGCATGGCTGTCGTAATGCATATCCACATCTCCAGACAGCGTCGCTACACAAGGAAGTGCCGTCTACTAGAACCGGTTCCACTGACACCCAGCGGGAAACAGTGCAAAGTAATCTTCTACATCCTTACCCAAACAAAGCTAGATTTCCGTTCAGTGGACTAGTGGCTAAAATATTCTGCCATCTGATCCATAACATGGCACTAATAGAAGATCAACGATCTACAACTGTCATTCATGATGTGTAGTCGCCGGACAATAGCCTGCGAGTCCCAAGTGTCGTGTGCCACTGAAATCACATCCTGGAAACTGGAGGTAGTAAACCCGTCAACAACAGACGTATCCGGGCTGCCATTCAGACGTTGTTCTGGTGTCAGTTTTCACCAGGTTTGGATCAATGTAAGATTAGAGTTCAACGCCTCTGCCAACTGCTGACAGTGGAGACTGTGTTGAGCATGGAGAAAGCACTGATGCGTGGCAATTGCTGCAGTTTCACAGTCATTAGAACTGGGACGAGCAACAACATGTATATTCTTTATATATAATTTGTTTAATGTTTGTTTTGTGGAACCATTAATCGTATCCACACATGCACATTTATCTCTTTGAGTCAATAGTGTGTATACTGTTTACTGGCGGTATATGCTACAGTGCACAATGCATCAAACGCTGCAATGAAGGAACGTTGTACTTGGTGGATTCTGTAATCTACTTCGGGGGAAAGTGATGCGTGAGCTCGAGATGTATCAACTTCCTGCGTACGTGTAGTAGTAGTCTGAGTGTGTGTTATCACCAGATGTTTGTAACTCGCTTATCTTTCCAAGTCACCGCCACAAGCGGACGTCTCCTGATCAGTAGCTAGAGGATGACCAGCTAGTTCTCTCACTCCTATTTCAAGAAGCAAGCTTTATAGTGCTATCAGAAAGGCCTAGTAACGAGAAACTGTCAGTATACTGTTATTTACTTAATGAATGGGCATACGGTGAATATTGAACACGTTGTCTATTTTTGTAATATTTAAAACTTCAGATAATTACAGAATGTTGACGGTTTGGCAATTTATCCAGTCGGTGATAAAAGTGCATCAGTATTGGATATTCTTAACACGGCAGTAATAGAATATATTTCACATAATGCTCGAATCAATCTTCATTTCATGGAGCATTTATCATGAAAATACAACATAGATTTGCATTCACAGTTCCCTGCTTTGTCCAGACATTTGACAGGCGCTAGTAGTGTGAGGTGCATTTGAGTGGATGCACTGCTTTAGAGATGGATTCGATCACCCATTGATCCATCTTCCAGACCCGATACCCCTTTTTAATGTTGAGCGCCAAGCAGGGAAACAACAAGTACCACCTTTTAACGTGTTTTGGTATGACGCTACCGGGGATCGAACCCGCGACCTTCCGCACTCCTTGCCGACGCTCTAACCATTACGCCACGAAGCCGGTCTTGTGCCGTGTGACGCCATTAAAAGTATAAATCCAGCTTAATATAAATTCGCCACATGGATAATGTCCAGCGAAAGCTTAGTCTCCGGGGCCGTATTCACCAAAGGGTTTAAGTCAGTTTTGAAGACCAAAGATATAGACAAAACTGACTTAAACCCTTTCGTGAATACGGCCCCTGTTTAGTATTCCTTGGGAACATGTAGCAAATATCAAATGGCTATATTATTCACTTGCATTGTATAAATCAAAACTATACCTAGATCAGCAATGTGATACAGGAGCATGTCTAATAGGGGCATGCGGAAGTCAATGGTGTATGCCAAGAACAGTTATTATTCTGAATGGATTTTATTTATGTTCAAACATTCGGTTAGAGACTCCTTGTTTCCCGCCCATCTTTCATCCGCATCTTCATCTCACACTGACTCACAGCCTAGCTTTGATGGACACGCACCGATAGACAATCATTCATAGGTAAACACTAACAGGCAAATTGAATTGTCGACACACAAACATTGATAGCCAAACATTGATGTACATATTGAATTATTGATATTAAAAGTATGTATAGAGACAAACATCGACATAGACAGCTGATAGATGGGAGGGGGCTGGGGGAAGGTGGTGTATATTATCGATTGGTAAGATTTACTGGACAAATATTGAGACACGTATTGCATGAAGCTAGACACTGGCGAATGGAAACATGTTATCAGTAATTGACTAGTCCACGTAGTTAGCCATAACATCTGATTTGTTAAATCATTCTGAAACTTGAACGAGCTTGTTGCACGCATATTGCCAGTCAAACAACAATTAGTTCTTTAAACGATGGCACATATTACCATAATAAATCTTCATATACCAGTATATATCTCCACCACTGTATAACGGTACCCACGTTGAGGCGAGGTTCCACGTTCGGGGAAGATGTGTTTATAAGGGCATATATATTATACTTAGACAGCGTCAGCTAGGGCTCATTAGTCATACACAATTCCTAGTTGTTAAGGTTGCCCTCGAACCATACTTATTAGCAGCTTAAAACTATGATCATTCCTAATTCAGATGTACCTCATTAATACGGATATTGATACTCCCCTAAGCAAAACTCGAGCAGCAAAGGAGCATGCTGAACGCGCTTGTCGTGTACAATTAACAGGATAGACGCAGTCAATGGCATCTTGAGAACTGATACGCCTTCAAATTAGAACTAAGCGCCAGTAAGGAAGTAACCAACTCGAGCGAAAGTGGAAGTGAAAGTGAAAGGAATGAAGAGGTAGATACATAGCGGAAGGAACGGGCACCAACAGACATGTTTAAGAAAAAAAATGATCATTAGATGAGAGTATAACTTATATAATGTCTGTAGTGGAGGATCCAAACTTGGAGATAAGAGGCATCAGCGCTATTGTTAAACTTGTACACAAGGGGAATCTTAAGAATTATAGTCTCCAGGCTCTCGTTTCACGACGGTGTCCTAACTAGTTAGGAACTCCTAACCCGAGTTATCACCTCCTAAAGTCGTATCCCTTCTTAAATCGGCATCTAACTTAGGAGGTGGTACACTGGGTCATAACTTTAGGAGCTCCTAACTTTAGGAGGCCGTCGGGAAACGGGGGCCAGAACTGTATAGGCCTATTGTAAAATGTGTAGTGTAATAATGCAGTTTAGTCCTAGTTATACATCCTTGCAATACGTATGCGCTCCCCTTATCTGTATATGTCGATCTCCCATCTCTCCATCTTTCTCCCCTCTATTTCCCTATGCATCTCTCTCCTGAATGTGTCTCTTATTATATTACCTAGCATATTTTCATTGATGTTCACCACATAACGTATTTCCTACATTGTAGGTTATCGACCTCCTGAACGACCTGTACACGTTGTTTGACGCCACCATCGAGTACTACGACGTCTACAAGATCGAGACTATTGGCGATGCCTACATGGTAGTTAGTGGACTGCCTTCCAGAAACGGCATCAGTCACGCTGCGGTTAGTCAACCTATTGTTTAACTGTTTTCGTAGATATCTTCTGCTTCTGAATGTTGCCATGGAATAGTCGTTAAGCCAGTGCGGCCTCGGGCTGGCGATATAGATGGCGATATATTAGTTATGGTTATGAACTATATTACATATAATAGATTATTGACTAGACTAAGTGTGCATGATACCGTATCTACATATATGCCATAGCATATTTTCTTATTTTCCTCATGGTTGTGTTAGTGCGTTCGGCGCCCGCAATGATGTGTTCACTCAAACTCCGTTCTGTTACAGGAAATCGCTTCGATGTCACTGCACCTGTTTGAGGCGATCAAAAGGTTCAGGATCAAACACCGTCCAAACGACACCCTGAAGCTGAGGATAGGCATCCACTCTGGCCCCTGTGTGGCGGGCGTGGTCGGGCTGAAGATGCCCCGCTACTGTCTGTTTGGAGACACCGTCAACACAGCGTCAAGGATGGAGTCTAGTGGCGAGCGTGAGTACACACTTCCACCAATAGATCTGGTTAAAGAATGAGCGAAAGATGAAGTTATAGGTTGTTAACTTTTGTTGGCAGGGATGCTGTGGTTGTGTGTGTATGTGTGTGTGTGTGTGCACGTGTGGGTGTGCGTGTGGGTGTGCGTGTGGTCGTGCGTGCGTGTGTACGTTCATTAGCCAATTTAACATAACATCGACCACAAGCATATTTATGGAGTGTCCAACAAGTATTATTAGCAAGTATTATTAGTCGAGATGTTTCTTTGCCAAAATCGGCCTGTAATAATGTCAGATTTTCACAATACCCGATGTTTTACAGCTCTGAAGATCCATCTGTCACGCCAGTGCGGAGAGCTCTTGCTGAAGATAGGCGGCTACACTATAGAAGACCGTGGCTTCATCACTCTCAAGGTAGCTACTTCATTGCGTGCTCTGTCGTGTGAACTGGTAGTTATAATAAGTGAAAATCAAAGAGTTACATTCATAAGAATGACAGCATGATAGCTAAATATTGCGCTCTCTCTCTCTTTCCGTAGTAACGTAATTGTAGTAGCAGCGTCAAGAGAGCGGATTAATTTAGTGAGAATATCAAATAAATATGTTAGTAATGTCCTGCTCTTTCCAGGGCAAGGGGGAGGTGCGGACATTCTGGTTGACTGGCGAGGACGAGGAGAAGCGACGACACCGGTTCACGCAGACTTCCCCGGAGAACACCCCTCTGTCGTCGGCTGGCTCCTACAGAAGACTAGTGGGTGTGCACTACAAGGAGCCAATCAGTCCATTCAAGGAGCAGCAGACTCCATCAGGAGCCACGGACAAACCCAGCACAACCACGAGAACTCTGCCTAATGGAACCACAGTAAATGTCCCGAACCCTACCTTTCTACATCCACATGGACTCTTCTCAGGCCCGAGTAGTGCCGAGTTGTTACGAAGGTCTTCGTCAAGGCGACGGAGGTTAAAGTTCACAGTAGGTTCCGAGGACGTGGAGGAGATCAAGGAGAGCCCGGCGGAGTACGTGAAAACAAACACCAATGTGGAGACCACCCCTCTCATAGCGAGGAAGCCTGATTCTGGTGAGGAGAATATGTCATTTCCTAGGACTACCAGTCGCGTGTGATATGTACGTCTGCCAAGGCACATGTCTGTCAAGGCACATGTCTGTCAAGGCACATGTGACTCGCTGCGGATAATCGGAGCTGGGACTAACCTGGCCTGACTTCAATTGGAGTCTCGCGAGATCAGGTCATGTCTTGTGACCAGATAGATCCCGACACGTCTTCTTCTGGCGGCATATGCCGTTTGATTGGCGGATCGTATTATCGTATGTTTGGCGAATAATAATGATGTGTGACTGGAGAATAATAATGTCGTTTGATTGGTGTATCATATTATGACGGTCGTTGGATTGGTGTATCATATGATGGCGAAACATATCAGGTAATGCCGTTTGATCGGAGAGTCTGGCGAATCATAATTTCGTGTTACTGATGGATGCTTACGTTATTTGCTTGGTTATTCATAATACAAGTACCTGCTTTCATTCAGGTAAATATGTGACGTGTTTCTTTTATTCCTAGGACAGTCACACAGACAAGCTAATGTGATTGTTATATATTTACAGTAGACATTTCAACGCCATTGGCTTAGTCTTCTCCTTCCGGACATACCTGTAACTTTTCACAGTGGAACATTCCCTGATGTGTCTTGGTCGGACCTGTGTCAGCGTCCGAATTTCAGAGTTCATCTGCAATTGGTGCCTGCGATGTGTCGCAGGATCGTACTATAGTCGGTGAAGAACATGGAACTGAACGTGGACATGTGATAAACATGATACATAATACTTTATCAAGAATTGTTGTCTATATCGTTATAAATGTATTTCGCAGTTGAGCGAACAAATGTTAATACATGTTGTATTATGACCTTGGATTTGTGTTTATGATTTCAGGAGTTTGGGTTAATTATGAAATGTGTTGATACATTCTTCAAAGTGCTACCTGATGATACACTGGTCGTCTATTACTGGACATGTGGAGTTAACAATAACCAGGTTAAGATGGTGTTTTAGTACCTCTGAGATGGTGCTGACAGGCATTCGCTTTCTCAGCAAGCCCGTAGGCATAACTAGAAAGATCAGAATTAGCGCTACCTTTTACAGTGTGGAATCCCATAATGTCGCGTGTTCGTCCAACAACCTCGTTACACGAGGACACCAAGCAGCAGTGGGCCGCCGCTAGGTGGCGTGAAGGTAATAACAATTACTGACATGCGCATCAGAGAGTAACTTGGTTGTTGGGATCCTGGTTGCCGCTAGGGATGGAGAACTATTGATTAGTTTAAAACCACGACGAAAAGTGACACGGTCTTAAAGACATATAGTAGCTCAATAGGAAATCGTTATGATGTTACCCTCGGAGAAAAGTGGGTGACGAAAATATATTATGTTCCCTGTGACATATTCGTTGATGAGGTGTAGTAAAGTTGTATGCAAATCTGGCATACGAGTATATAATCAAAATAGGTAGATAGTTACACAAAGAACAAAATAAAACAAAACATTGATCAGAGAGAAACAGCATCGCAGTAAATACAGAATGTATTTTATATTTAAATTAATGTAAAAAACCCGTCTAGAATTCTAACATCGTTGGAACGAGATATATACTTAAATGTATGAAATACTTGTATGTGGTAGACTTGTGCATGTCACTTCCCCCACCCTATTAACTGGTTCACTATTACCTGTTATTGAACGAACACCTAAAACTGCCAACATCATTCCACATGCCCGTCAGCTTTAATATTCTAGGTCTTTGGAAACAATTAGATGAGAGGGAAGACAGCACGCCCCAAGGTTCGGTGAAAGCGAGTCGCTCTTCGGGACAGGAGTAATGCAGATTCTTATGATCTGAGTTTCTGCAGAGGTTAGGCAATCCACTTACGCAACGTACAGCGGACAAAGACAGTAGTTACTAGAGCTATGTTCACAAGGTCTGTATCCTCGTGCGCATTGCCCCAGAGCAAGGGTTCGTAGGTCGCTACGTGATGCAAGTCAGTTTCATATGAAAAGGAACACATACAATCTTAAATAATATTAATCATACGTAAGCTATGAGCAACATGTGAATCTTTACAATATGAAGAAGGTGATGGCACTGAGATGATGAATGAGCATATAGGATTTAATTCAAAGTTTTAGTTATAAAGTTGTATACTCCCCAAGGAGCTGAGAAGGAAAATATGAGAGAATACTGATCCATGAATGAGGCATTATTAATGTAATGCTTTGAACACGAATTAGAGCATGGATTTGGCGCAATAGAAATGTACACACTGGAGTTGATGACAGTCTGTGTTTTATACATTGCATGCTCTTTATCTACAGTCGCACGCCTTTATATCGAATGCAGCCACTGCAAAATATGACATACTCGTTATAACAACGTCTAATAACACGCTGTTAATGCATCGTAATCATACACGGGACCGCCATCTGGAATGCAACACGATATTTCCCCCGTCAAGTAAGTGCTTTCTGTGAGTCCAAACCTACATCGATGTTGCGTTGTTAGGAAGTTACGCTGCCATGATGTCCTGTACTGTGTACTGGATTAGAGACTGGTTTTATTAGAGCAAAACCTTTCTAAGGATGTCATTATTTTCCCAGGGAGATCGTTCATTAGATCGTCCCTAAGGCTTTCATCTTCCAATCATACTCACAATTCCCGCTGAATCCTTCGAAATACGGCTTTGAAATGAACTTAGTGAGCAATGTCTCATGTTGATTCAAATCAACTGGATAAAATGGATCATTCAATTCAACATTACTGATTGACTGATTGCTCGTCGACAACAGACTCACGTTTTTCTGCGAGGCAATAGCGAATTGAGTAAAGTACACGTGTTTCTGCCCTAATTATCTGTAGGCAGCGGAGACTCGGACAGTAGTGCATCTTCATTAGATTGTTCTGCTCATAATTGCAGACAATGCGGTGCAATACCTCGTCAATAACCATGGAAACATGTGCAGCAAAATACCGCTACCGGTAATATATTATTAATAACATTTTATGTTTGTGAAGTCGTGTCTTTTTTTCCACGTATGCTGTTCATATGATTGTGAATAATTTTTTCAGTCTTCGCAACAACAAAAAACATAATAAAGTGTGCGTAACTTACTAACTATTGTAGTGGATACGGTTAATATGTGCTGTGCACACTGGTTCTGAGAGAGAGAGAGATAGGGGAGAGAGAAGGATGGAGTGAGATAATAGAAGAATAGAGACACAGAGACATGCTTACATTCATACAGAGAAAAAGAGACATGCTTACATACATACAGAGAAAGAGAGACATGCTTACATACATACAGAGAAAGAGAGACATGCTTACATGGATACAGAGAGAGAGTGAGTGAGTGAGTGAGTGAGTGAATATAGAGTTTAACGTCGCTGCGGGAATCTTTCACCCATTTGCGACGATCACAGAGAGAGAGAGAGAGAGAGAGAGAGAGAGAGAGACATGCTTACAGACATACAGAGAAAGAGAGACATGCTTACATACATACAGAGAAATATACGTACTATATTTAAAAACTTAATACTAGTACATAAACATTTTCCAAATATGTAAAGGGTTGTTTTCTAGAATACATACACTTTGTGGTTACAAGTAGACAGTGACACCGGAAATACAACAGATCTCCAAATATAATATATATACGTTCTCTAACGCCATGAGCGGTGTCTGCAGAATATAATGCGTTTCCCCGCCGCCTGCTGGATGTGACATTGACGTCATTGATGATGGGGACATTGAAGAATTATAGTTGCTGCCCTACAATAACACATTAATTCTAATGACATCATTTAGTTGCATATGGAATGGCTGCCTTGTTTCCCATTCCATTGAATTATTATTTCTAAATAGCAACGAAACTGAAGAATATTCCCTTAACGTGGAGACATCGCAGCAAATAAACTAATGCATGGCATTGACATGACTATCCCAGATAAGTATTCGTCATCCTTCGCTGAATAAGTCAGTTAGAGGCAACGTGAAGTTGGTTACTTATTTGCGAATATCGAACCGGGAACCAACTGCACATTCTAGTTACTTATTCGAAATAATAGTTTTGCCAATTGTTTCAATGTTATTATGATAGCCTGTGGTCATTCATATGACGCTTAAACGATTGAATGTTGATATTGTAGCAGAAAACAACTTTACAGCAATAATATTCGCAAATACCGAACCGGGAACCAACTTCACATTCTAGTTCCTTATTCGAGTTAGTTACTTATTCGAAAAAAATGTTTTGCCACTGGGTTCAATGCAATTATACTAGCCTGTAGTCATTTATACGAAGCTTGAATGTTGATATTGTAGCATAAAAATCAGACATTACAGCAAAAATTACGAAAAGTAAATTTTAATTAATGTTTCATCGATGGTACCCGTACGGTAACTGATACTGTTTCCATACCTAGGGATGCGCTTCGAAGTCCCTTAGGATCCATATGCAGGATTACATTACCTGCGTTTTGATATAAAGGAACATGGTCAACTCGATAAATGAATACCACTATCAACCTAATAAATGGTCAAAAGTAATTAATTTTATTAAAATATTCCCCGATAGTACCGGTACAGTAACTGATACTGTTCATAATAATATGCTATTCAGTGTTATGCATTCAATCTGTATATCTTCACAAGTCCAGTATACAACTCATCGACTACACATCTGATAGATTGATTGAATTAAGGCTCCCTTAAACGGGTTGATCGGTATACCATTTTTATACTTTTCACTATGCTACTTTTCTAAATGTAATGACTGGCTGAACGAGTTTGTAGTAAAATAGCAGGAAATTGGTATTTTATTTGTAGTTTATTATATTTTTTTAAGTTGGGGTTTAGTCGCTTTCTAGAATCTTTCACTATTGTCAGTTTAGTGCAGGAGGAATCCTGCAACATCCATAGTACTGAATGTTGCAATAAACCTGCGAGCACTGGCTGGTACTGACAAAACCAAGGAGTGCATCCTATCAGTATCGAGTCAGAAAGGTAACTTTCGCGAACATTGATGCCGGGCCCGGGGCGGATTTGAATCTGGAACGTCTGGCTCCAAAGTCCAACGTTCTACCACTGCGCTATATCGTTTGTATTAGACATCCATTCTAAATTGAATGTTTATGGCCCCTATTAACTTGGGAGAACCTTCAATGTCGACAATATTTTACATTGCATCTTTGAGATCAGTCGAGGCATATAGTCTTTGAAGCACATGTAAAAGTACAGTGATGACCAGTCTGGGGTTTAGCGCGAGATTTCTCTAGCCTTAGTGCTGACCATAAGAGACTTTATATGCTATCTTTGACTGACGATAGCATATATAAAAGGTCTCTGGGGTTATGCTTGAGCTGTCGCACATACACCGCCAAACTACGCTTATAGCACTTAGATGAGTAGAAATAAGTGTAAATTTCTAGACAGCCAGTATGGCACTCTATTCTGCAGAGCCCTCTTAAACAAATAAGGGCCCTTAATTTTAATGAACAATTGTAATAAAAAGAAGACAATAGTTAACCTTTTCTAGGTGCCGTTAAGCTGAATTTTGTAAAGTGGGACCTTTCTTGGTAATAATTAACCCCATTATGTATACCACAATTGAGGCGTGTCACTGCGCTATATCGTTTGTATTAGACATCCATTCTAAATTGAATGTTTATGGCCTCTATTAAATTGGGAGAACCTTCAATGTCGACAATATTTTACATTGCATCTTTGAGATCAGTCGAGGCATACAGTCTTTGAAGCACTAGTAAAAGTACATTGATGACCAGTCTGGGGTTTAGCGCGAGATTTCTCTAGCCTTAGTGCTGACCATAAGAGACTTTATATGCTATCTTT
>JAUTBV010136927.1:0-51234 GCA_032361325.1 Lepetodrilus fucensis
TGACATAATGCATCAATGATTTTAGTCTACATTTTAGAAGTGGCGCATTGATATTTTGCCGACGTCAAGTATAGATGTCGTCATATATAAAGTGATGTCCAATGCCATCGGAGAAAATTCCGTTCATCGAAGTATGAACTCAATGTTTTGGGGTCACGTGGACCAATCAGATTGCTGGATTCATTGGATATCTATTTATTCGATATTGATACATGGACATACATTTTTCATATTAGTCACATATTTTATAGATACTGTAGAGGAGACGAGTTGAGAAGAGAAATGATGTGAGGGGTAATTTTTAAAACAATTATTATCTTCTCTTTTCCTTTTCCATTTTTTTTAGCTCTTAATAAAAACGACAGCAACTTTTTTAACAGTATATATTTCAATGTAATCTTTTTTAAAGCTAGACATACTTTGCATTAATAGAACAGCAGTTCAGATTTTTTTTATTAAACTGGAATTTAGGGGGGGAAATTCAATATAACTGCCCCGGTGAAGTATTCACATTAAGTTCACATTGGCGTGTTTATTCACTGCGCAAATCACGCATTTCAATGTTTGCAGGGCTGAATTTTCCGCGGGCGTGGAGATGTATGTATAAGATGAAATGTGTACATGCTATGCATTGTATTCATGTGTTCATATCTACTGGAACACCTGGAATTGTTCCAGTACTCACAATGTTTATTTAGGAGTTCTATGTTTGAAGTAGTGGATATATGCTGCACTGATGAATGTCATTTGAAAATTGATTAAATACTGTAATGATAACACATAGACTACTATTATCTATACAACTTTGCAACGTATCAAAGGCTAATGATATATCCTCTATATGGCTTTGTGCATGTTCCACCGACTAGTGAAATGTAACTATGTAATGCACTTGACTGTGACCTAGACTGTTAGAAACATGAGTATGACATGCACATGAATATGCATCAGTGCACGGCGGCCACTCATCACACTCGTACATATCACTGCATGTCTGTTTCACACAAGACAACGGTAATCCCATGTCAGACTGCGGTAAATGTACACCACATACGCCAGCGTTACGTATCGCGGCTGGAGTCTATTGCTGGACTGTGCATGTAATAGTACGTCTGACTTACTATGCAGAGTTTATGAATGAATGGTCGGCTCTTTGATGTGTCAGAACTTGGAGGTGCCTCCACTTTGATGAATGTACGAGTCTGGGTCAGAGGTCGTAGCTTTGGACTGCGATCAATTTCATGACCGATGATGAATTGATGGAAGCTGTGTGTTAGATCATTACTTGTCACTAGACAGGCTACTTCTAGAATAAATTATGCTAATTGGATTACTTCCTGATAACACAATTGAAAAACATTGAAATCGAAAGATAAATATTGACGAATGAATTAATAATATTCATGTATTTTTAATATGAATAATTGTTATTAATTTCACAAATGATAAGGAATTGAAATATGCTGTATTTCATCAATTTAGTCAGACTGTTTTTAGAGTAAATTATCCTAACAACACTCCTGCAATTATAAAGAAAATTGCTGATGCATAAAATATTTATATTAATTTATTATTTACTTGAATAACATAACACTTAATCTGAGTACTGTTTTGAATCTTTCTGTTATGTTAGTTTTAACTGCTATATAAATGTTATGCCTTGTTGCAGGCAGGGTTGTTATTATGTTCAGGGAGCTCTATAATGAGGCCCAGATGCATGTGTAGCAGTGTGTAGATATATATTAGATTCTGTTATGTCAGCAGGTTACCCTTCATGTCTAAGTGTCCATTGTTGCAAGATGATATATGTGGTAAGCATTGTTTTACATTACATCAACTATATATAATGTCCACTCTTACTATAATTAATTACTTTCTGTACTTCCCATTGGTGGTGCATTTATTTTTGAAAATAATTATTAAATTATTTCTCAAATAATTTTAGATATTTTTTTCTTAATGCATACTTTCTGTACTTCCCATTGATGATGCATTTATTTATTTTTAATAATTATAAAATTATTTTTCAAATATTAATTATATAGATATTTTTTTCTTAATGCAGAGCTTGCGCCCTATAAAATCATCTAATTTGATAAACTGATTTAATTAAAAATATGATTGTACTTAGATATGTCTGTATATCTGAAAACATATTTCCGTTAATCTCAATTGACGTTAAGGAGAATTTTAACGAAATTGATCTCCTGTTTTGTGGAGAATTCTGATGCAGAGAAGCACTGGACATGACATAAGCATGTACCTGGGAGTATTTCTAACATATTTGATGGAACTACTGGCTGATGTACGCCCACGATGAGCCAGAGTTAGGTGGAAACATGGCCGGCCGCGAAAGTTCTGAATTGAGCTTCAGGGAGATGCAGCCATTACTTGCCTAGTTAATTCAGTGGAGTGTTTCCGTCTATTTCTGTCAAAGTTTTGCTAATCATGCTCTGGAAATCACTCCTTTCCTGCGGTAAATGGTTTGAAATAGCGAAACAGGTTGCTGCTTATTGCTAGTAATAACATTCTGTGTGCTGGAGGCGGCTGTAGAGTAGCTGCCGATCTGCGTTCAGAGGGCGAACTGATTCCATCAAACATTGAATTTCCTCAAGTTAGAATCGAGAAGTATGCCTTGTAGGCGATATACAATAAAATGGAATTAATTTGGCTTTGGAACAGAAATAAAGATAAGAGCAAATCTTTTAGTAAATATTTCAAGTATTTATTGTAGCTATGCTGTTTCTGGATCGGTTGTGCTATATTTTGTCATTACATGTATATCAATTAAATTTATATTTAATCTAGTGTATATATTTATTTGTTTAATTAATTAATTGAAGGAGAACCTCTGTCTATAAGTACTATAATTTATGATGATTAATGTCATCACAAAAACTGATGAAGATAAAAACAAAGATGAAGCCATATCTTTTTAATCAATACAAGAAATATATACGTATTAGAATTCGTTTAAATGTTACAAGATTAAATTCTGTTCCCCATCTTATGCTTAAACAGATATAGATGCACATAATCTTATTTATTTGTTTTACCTCACATATCCTTGTATGACTTCCAGTTCTAGCAATATTAAGTTGAGAGTTATTTTCAGTGTGTTTCCGTGAGTTAATGAGTGTGATGTTAGGATAGCATCAGGGAGCAGCAGTGGTGGGGTGCAGGATGTCAGCGCTTCTTTAAAGACTCTGTGTGGTACATCCAGCAGCAATATGCATGAAGTGCACCATATGCAGCAATCTCGGGCGCACCACGTGCAGTCAATACCAGCATACTAACATCAGCAGCCTACTGGTCCCAAGTCACCCCTGTCTCACCGACTATTCCAGCCTTGCCAGGTCTTACGCACGCATTTACAACTACCTTCCACCTTCGTAATCCATCATAGACTCATCCGGTGGTATTCTACCCAATATGGTGTATCGGACCAGTCCATTCTGACAGGGGTGGATAGAGTGTATTTTTGATCGGGTGCTGAATCAGAAGCTGTCAGTGTGTGTGTGTGCCAGACTTTTAAAGGGGCAGATCAGGGTTGGAGTATTTCACAGGACGGATCTCCCAGCTGCCTCGACCTGTGTCACGGAGAGAGCTGAGTGACTCCACGCACATACACACACACACTCTCTCGCACTCACACTACCAAATCAGTCGTAGAAGAGGGTCTGGCTTTCCTAGCGGTGTACAGGTGTGGAGATGTGATACTGCCGTGATTCCCTGTGTACCTCATATGCTGGATCTGCCCACCGATTCCAGCAGTGGGACTATTACTTACCGACATTGACAACACACCTTGACGTGCAGTGTGCACGATTCATATGGAAATTGTACATTATGAATTGAAGTCATGAATGAAAACTCTGTCGAACTTTTATAAAGAAGATAAAAAAGTTATGCCAACAATTGTCGTGCACCGACGACACAGCATGAAGTGGATTTTGTGAGATGTTGGTTGTACAGTTGTGTTTTTGCGTGGAAATATACCGTGGATGACGTTGGATATATACCCCCACCCCCTCCCAGGTACATAAGACACTGTGCAGTGAATTCCTCTGGATATATTATTAATTATACGGACGTAGATCTAACTTGCAGCTGATGAGAGTTTTATGTAAGTTTGTTTGTTTTGTGCCAATGGTCTTTGATGTTTTTGTATATACAGTGTCTTGACTCACTGTGAGTCTTAGCTAACACAGGGGAAGACCTTCACTGCAGTCTATCTCACAATGTTGCACCTCTGTCTAAATGCCAACTCACACAAAGCTAATACTTGTGGCTTAAGTACCTTCAAACTCAAAAACGTCTCTTGTATTGCCAGCTTGAACACCCTGGTCACATTATTAGACATGTCATTATACGTAATATGTTTATATTGAAAACATGATCCTATGTTTTATTTACCTGAATCTAAAATAGGATAATAATTTTAATAATCCAGATATTTATTACTAAATATTTATTATTAATAATTTAAAAAGAAATGTAAATAAAATTTTGAATATTAAAATACCAAAAGATTGCTGATATATTCTCTAATTGCTGAAGGAAACCGGAGATTCCCTAAAGAGCAGTGTTTGTGTCTAATCCAGCAGGGAGAGTGTTAACGAAGAGTACTGCATTGTCTATTACAATATAAATGTACCTGTATATTAATGTATTACAGTACTTTCTGACCCATATATGACAGATTGTGTACATAGAAGGTACTTCAATGTTCTATATGTAATACTCTACAGTGCATCTCTATAACAGTATCATGTCATCTCAGGGTTCTAGGCTTCACTTTGTTATACGTTATTATACATGTACTTTGTTTCTCTGTTGTCATTGCTTATGTCTTACCCTAACATGTAATGTTAATAACAATAAAGTTAATAGATAAACCATGCAATAGTTTAATGGAGAAAAAAAACTACATCCATAAAGCATAGGATTCAATGTTTTCTACACTCACTACTAAAGGACTATTTAACTTTTACATCAATATATGAATGTAACGTGTACAGCGATATATGAATGACATGTCACTTTACTCTTACCAAGTTCTAGTATAGTATGTGTGCGTTAACTTAAACTGAAGTAATATAAGGACATGTTTTATCTTCCTATTCAAAATGTAAAGGGACAGAAAATTTGTTTCAATCATTATAGATTTGTTCAATCAAAGAAATCACACCATTTTATAGGATGTGTGATAAAAAGTATGTTCCATGGTACAATTGAGTCTTGCATGCCATCTAATAGGTGCTCGTCTTGCCAGAGTTCATCATTACCTCACAGTCAAATCTTGTCATTACCAACCAGTCAGATATTTTCATTACCCTCACTGTCAGATCTTGGCATTGCCCCACAGTTAGATCTTGTCATTACCAACCAGTCAAATATTGTCATTACAATACAGTCAGATCTTGTAATTACCCTACAGTCAGATCTTGCCATTACCCCCACAGTCAGATCTTGTCATTGCCAACCAGTCAAATATTGTCATTACCCCACAGTCAGATCTGGTCATTACCAACCAGTCAAATATTGTCATTACCCTACTGTCAGATCTGGTCATTAGCCCATAGTCAGATATTGTCATTACCCTACAGTCAGATCTGGTCATTAGCCCATAGTCAGATCTTGTCATTACCAACCAGTCAAATCTTGTCATTACCCTGCAGTCAGGTCTTGTTATTATGCCAATATCAGGCCCCAAGAATTACAAAGGTTTTTAGCATGATTTCATACTTAAAGTTTTCCTCATATAAAATTTGAGTTAAAGCAAAAAAGTTAAAAAGTTAAAAGTTTAAAAAAAAGTTTCACAATCCTCAGACACAGATCTTATCATTACACCACAGCCAGATATTGTCACTACCAACTAGTCTTACTCCAGTAAAATCTCAGAACGTACAATATCAATAATCTTAATCGATTTCAATAACAACTTCTCTAATGTCTAGCATTTATACACCTAACATTTGCATAACCACAGAACATACTCGGATAATACATATCCAGATTCAATGTGTATTATTGCATTATAGACATTAAGTTATATCATGATATGCCTCGCAGTTAATACAAGCGATTGCATGATATAATAATGATCTTGGTGTAATAGTCTGTCGGCCCAGGTCATAAAGACGTTGTATTGGCTACATTATTAGCAAATGATTGTGTCTATGGCTTATGTAAGGGTTACATGCATGTCTGGCAGGGGTATATCACCACATGTTGACACACTGGTTCCGAGCAGGTATGAGAATAGTATCTAATTAGAGTGGGGGAAATGGAGAGAGAGAGAGAGAGAGAGAGAGAGAGAGAGATGTGAAAATGGAATGAGACTTTGAGAGATGGAGACATAATGGAAAGTGATGGAGAAAAATGGAATGTGAGAGAGAGGGGGAGAGAGAGGAAGATAAAGCAAGAGATAGACAGTGAAATGGAAAGTAAAAGAGATGGAGACAGAAAATGAATGATAGCTGAGAGAGAGAGAGAGAGACAGAGACATAGAGAGAGAGAGAGAAAGAAAAGAAAAGAGAAAGAAAGTGTGAGAGAAAACCAGAATATAGGAAGAGGAAAGGGATGATAAGGGATGAAAGAGAGAAGAAATGATCACAACTCATAAAGCATCCATCATGACATGTCTTTTAGATCAATTGCTATCACAATGGAGCTGCTTCCAGCTATTGCCAAGATTATAATCACCCCCCTCATGGTGGCAAGTATCTAAAATAACTGCTAATGTAACAGTATATTTATAACAGATATTGAGGTGAAATACACGTTCAGACATCTTCACAATGAGCGACTACACTGACCCCGAATACATGACCATTCACATGTTCACATCACATTAATGGCCCGAGTACAGTTATACTGGGTGGGACTTTCTGAGTATGGACAGCTATGATCGTGAAACACAGTAAGTAGTAAAGTACTACATGCTCGACGGACGATGACAGAATTGAACGACCCACTGACTCTGCAATCTACATCCATTTCACTTACATTTTTCCCCTCCACCAGCTCTCTGACTGCCATGTGAGCAAATATGAAAGCCTGCGGTAGAGACCATTATGTACTCTGAAATAACCTTACCCTGTAGGTGTCGCCACTTGATGTGGTCACCATACCTTCTGATCTATCGAGTGGATGACGACCTCTGAATGTTTAGTCCTGCCAGATGCGATGTTTTGACGAAGGACATTAAAGTCTCATTGCTGCATCAAAATGTCCACCCTCTAATTACCTTATACTCGGAGCAAAACTCAAGCGAAACATGTATCATAATTTGTTGATGAGAATAGAGGTAAATGCTTGAAAACGTGTTATGAACGCGATAAAGAAATTGCCGATGCATTGATGTGAAATGGATTTAGTCCCATTGATAGGTCCGCCTTTGAGGGATATGTTGTACACAAGGCTTGCTTGAGAAACTGAATGACTGGAAATGTACAATATAACTTTTGCTGCGGATTCATTCATGGTGTGAATATTTGTGATTTGAAATTAATAATTTTAATTAGTTCCATTTGGAGACATCTGCAGTAGCCCTACCTAAAGATATACCCGGTATGGTGGTAGATGTACCATTGAGAATAGCTGGGATTAAATTCCACATCAGTGAATAAACATCAATGATCATGTTTGAGATCCTGAATATTCTCCTTACTGAAATGGTTCAGAATCTCTTTAGGTATCTCTAGGTGCCGTCAGCAGAAAAAAAGGTTAAACAAGTAACAATAGAATTTCTGTAGCTTGTAGTTCATAATATGGATTTATTCATGGAATTTTTATACATTTAGCTGCACATACACACAAAAAAAAGATTACGTACTTAAGTGCGCTACATGACTATCCAAAAGTACTAGGTTAGAAATGTAGTCAGCTATTGTAGGTGTTTTTTTTGCAATGAATTAAAGTCAAGTAGTGAGTATTGGATGGAGGCAGGTTTTGTGGCAGATGAAATGTTTACTGAAGGTTGGGTATTTTTCAAGTGCAGCAGTCTTTTTTCTATCCTGCAATGAATTGAAAAACATCCACTCACAAGCTATGATTCATGTGTTCCAGTGCATGGCTACATGTGTTCCAGTGTATGGCTACATGTTCATGCCTAAGTAGCTAAATAACTGTGAAAGGATTGACTCTATTTGAGCTTTTTCATTAACCAATCTTGTAGAAAATCATTGGCCTTTGAATGTTAATGTGATGTCTGTGTCTCTCCATACTGTCTGCATGAAGCTGGTTGTCTGTTTGTTAATGTTAATTATTTAATTAAATCTAGCAAATCGCATTACTGGGGAATCATCCCTCCATGGCTGGTGTTTGAACGCGGCCAGTAAAGACCTCGGCTTCTACCAAGGCGTTCTGGCCAAAGTTTCACATAGGCCATCCTGCTCACAGTTAAGTCTATGGTACCAAGTTAGAGATCTTGATCACCAGTTAACAGTAAACCAGCCCCTTGTATGAATCAGCATGACTATAGTCTTAGCCATAAACTATACCATTGCTAAGGTTGAAATCAAGGTTTCTTAACTGTCACAGAAGTTTGTACATGCATGAGATCTCTGGGCATCATTTCATGAAGCTCTTATATAGCTACTACAAGACCATGAGCACGTTGTAGTGATCTCTTTTACAAGCTGATCAGGCACTTACGAGAGTGTAATGGTCTCGTAGTGGATTTGAGAGCTTCGAGAAACGATACCCTGGAGTCCAAACATCATTCAGTTTAATAATGGTAGGTGATATAACGCACCAAGTCAACTACAGTATCACAGTTTATGGCTTTCACAGATCATTCTTCTGGTTATTTCTTTACAATTAGTCATCTCGTCACTTATGGGTGAAAGATTCCCGCTGTGATGTAAAACAGTAATTCACTCACTTACACAATTACATCATCAGCAAGCAGTAAAGTATACGTATTACGTACTATGAATGTATGCCTGAAACTGCATAACAACATCATCCATTGTTACTACAATATACAGCTTTAACCTTCTCACCACTGGAGGAACCTGCACAGTCCTTCTCTTTGGAGCTATGGCTTTGAGTAATCCAGGGGGGATATGATTAAGAAGATATTTAATGTTCCCTCCCCAGACTATTCACATTGATCTGGTTAATGTAGAAGTTGGTCAGAACAGCCGTTAATTTATTCACAACAATTACACAGAAAACTGGTGTCGTGGATAATCATCATTAAAAGAGTTGATGAAACTGACAAATTGCATTTCTAGAATAAATTTGAGTTGTGGCAGCATTTTGTTCATAGCGTTGTAGCTTCACACCACCTGATGTCCGATGGGGGAAAAGAGGATTCAAATTCAGCTTGAGGTTGAAAAATCAGGTTGGTAAAATATATATCAAGATGGTGATTGGCCACGATAAATTTATGTTGCGATAGTCTCTGATTGATGAGTCATGAAAATTTAACGTTGTATTATTTTCATGCTTTACCGTAATGAGAAGATCTTCAGTCTATTTAGTAAGTAGGTGTGTCTCCAGTGTTCTCCACAGATACGTGTACACTGAGCTCTTGATATAATGTATTAGGAAGTCTCTTTGATCAAATCCTCTGATATCACACTTATCTAAGATCAGATTTTCTGTGGGATGCAAACTCAGCATATATACAACATACATTATATCATGAATATATTTGTATTCATTCATCATGCTCATGGAATTGATCATTTTAATTTATGTTGATGAAATTTATTCTTCGCAATATATTTATTCTCATTGTCTATAGTGATGATGCAATACTTGAAATGGTCATGTTCTGGATAAAAAATGGAAACAGAACCCAAGAGAGGTTCCAGAACACATCCTTCCTTCCTTCCTAAGAGACTTCCTTCCAGAAAACATAATACATTGTATACCTGAAACACAGCAAGACAATGTACTTGACATTTAAATTGCTGATACAATTACAGGAATTACATATGTTATATTTACCAGATGAGCAGAACATTTTGGTTGATGAACTATAAATTGATCATGATGACTATTACGTGTGAATTCATTTCCAAATTTGATCAAACTTGGCATGGACGACCACTAGGAGAGATTGTCTGTATTGTGACCGCTTCCAGGCAAGTCATTGTACTTTTTAAGTTTGGCATTCTGCAGGTTCACTGGGTTTAGTGCATATTTCTAGGAATAACTGATTTTGTATTTAGGTTGCTCCAAGATCTGTTTCTAAATCAACAATGACGTTGAATGCAGTTGTGTTTTATCAGTTACCCACATTTCTTCTTGTGACATGTAATATGGTGGAATCTCAACATCTTATATACATGTACTAGTATTCCAAAACTTAAATTAATTTATTTCAAAGTGTTTAGTTAGACATATGCAAAAATGCTACTTTCTTGATGTATGTTTTTTTTTTTTTTTCAATAATTAACATACTGAAAGGTTGTTTGTAATTTACTGAAAATGTGTTGGCGAAATAATATGGTTCATGTGCCTGTACATATATTTTGTACGATATGCATGACTTCAGTGATATATGATGGTATGTATGGAGTGTGCCACACTGCTGTGAGGTTTGTTTGACAGATAATGATTACACTGTACACATGACATGCAGGTATACTGTAAAACAGTTTTATTTAGCGGCTCACAATTTATACGATTGTGCAAAATTTAAGAGAGAAAAACATTCACGATTTGTTAAATTCACATTGTCCAAGTATGTCAAAATAAAATACAAAATTCGTCACTTTTTTCTTCACCAAACTTGGATCCTACTCACAGGCTAATCTGTTAAAAATCACATGTACGATGGTCACTGACGTATTCAACAATAATTAGTTCCAGCCAGGTATAAATTGGTAATACTGTCTCCAGTGATTAAATTAGTGGCTATCGGAAGTAAAAAACTGGAAGTCTTATTATTAACATGTTTCTTAAATTCACGATCAAACACAGATCGTGAATTACTTGAAAAATACAGACACGCGAATGATACGGTTTTACAGTATATCACTGCAAGTAGCATAGGTTCAGCTCACTGGTAGTGCTGGAGTACTGCAATAAAGCCAATGTACCATGAGTTATATGAGACATCAAAGATAAATACTGCAAATGACATGATGAAAATGGACATTGAGTCTAGACGTACATACTTCTGTTCTCAACTGTTATTTCCAAGTAAATATGTATGGCTTTCTGCAGTGAGTTTTATTGATTGAATGTTATGTGTGGCTTTCTGCAGTGAGTTTTAATGATTGAATGTTATGTGTGGCTTTTTGCAGTGAGTTTTAATGATTGAATGTTATATGTGGCTTTCTGCAGTGAGTTTTAATGATTGAATGTTATGTGTGGCTTTCTGCAGTGAGTTTTAATGATTGAATGTTATGTGTGGCTTTCTGCAGTGCGTTTTTATGATTGAATGTCACTGGTACAAGTCTCACCAGGTCAAGATAATTTCATGTAATAGTTTTCGATGGGACTCAGTTTCCGGCTGCTTTTGAAAGTTACATGTGACAGTTACGGCAAGGTTTTTAACTGTTTTAGAATCCTTGATGACAGGTAAAGATAGGGGGTTGTAAATGTACAAGTTTATGACGAGAAAAGTGAGGATTTTAGGTTTTTTAAATATGGTGGTTTTTTTAATCGTATTACCTATAAAATTTATCGCATATGGGTGAAATATTCCCGCTGTGATGTAAAACATTCATTTATTCATTCACCTCTGGTTTTATTGTCAACTCAAGTTAAATTGAACTTATCGTTAAGTGGTATGTTTACATTTTAAGTTGTTGATCAATTGTATAGAAATGAAAGATATATGCTAATTATTATGTTGTGTTCAATTACAGGTGTCCGGGTGCATGTAGTAAGTGACATCACCTGGCATCCTTGCTATACCTATCTGTACATACCCTTTCAAATTATTTTAAGCGATTTCTTAACACATTATTTTCAAAGACTTTGGTTACCCAACATCAATAGCAATAAACATTTCACAATCACCTTGAAACGTCTGGCTGGCAGCTTTCTGCCCGATCTTGTTACCTGAGCAGAGAAACTAAATACATCATCCTGGTATTCTCTGATTTTAGAATGTGGAAAACAAGTCAGCATTATCAAGATTAATTCTGTCTGTCTGTCAGGGAAGAGGTAGAGGGAAGTACCCAGCCTGAGGTTAATAGTATGCACTACCCGCCACTTGGGTCGAATGCCAAGCTACAAGGCTAAACCCTATACCACCTGGTCAAAACATGCAATTAACTTGATAACTCACATATATTATGAATCTAATTTTTCATGTTTGTAAAATAATGTAGGAATTCATACTTTCTCTTGAATAATCGTGTCTACCTACCACATGGGAATTGAACAATTGTATACAGATCAATATGTAAGCTGGTATTCAAATTATTCAAATGACATCTATATTTCCTTTAATGCACAGTTTATGCATACCTTCACAAAAGATTGTACAGAATCATGTTTTTGTTGACATATTCATGCCAATCATTTCTATGACCGTGCAT
The DNA here is from genome assembly GCA_032361325.1 of Lepetodrilus fucensis. Lineage (NCBI taxonomy): Eukaryota > Metazoa > Mollusca > Gastropoda > Lepetellida > Lepetodrilidae > Lepetodrilus > Lepetodrilus fucensis. The sequence goes on from JAUTBV010136927.1 coordinate 12,516, forward strand.
ATGTATCAAGATTTATGTGTTATATGCGTAAAACTAGGTCAGTGATAATATGATTACATGCAACTTCTTTCCATGAAATGTACTTTATATACACAACGTGATATAACACCAATACTTAACTAGCATTTACCTGGAATGAACAGTGTACATTTCAGAAAAATTGCAGTGTTACATAACCCCGAGAATCGCATTGCATTTGCTTGAAATTAACAAGGCATACATTTAACTCCCGATACCGCCTGTCAACTCGAGCCATCCCTCCAAATGAGCCATATATCGCCATTGTAGTGTAAATCTCTTAACATGGTGTCGGCTTGTGACGAAATTGTGGAAGACAATCTGGAGACGGTCTACACCTGGGTTAAGTCTCTTGCAAGTGCATCTATATCCTTTACCAGGCGTTGTTGTATTTGTCTAAGCCAGGCGTCTATTCTTACACGTCAGTTTGTCGAGTCACTTTACCGGCAATAAGTTGCTGAAGCTTTGCAAACTTTAAAAATATTTTAACTTCTCAACTGTAAAGTTTGAACATGTAAATTAGTTCCACATCTGAGTTTGGTTTAGGTAAGGATCTTTTTTTTAAGAAGCATGTCGGAATGTTCTGTATACTGGAAATTTCCCATACTGGTTTGGGGCTAGCTGTGTTGAAGGTATGCCACTGTGTATGTATATCAATGAAGGAAAGGTCTTTAGAATGGCTTCACTGATGAGGAAATGCTGTTTCGGAGTAAGCAAACTATATTTGCTTCTGTGTTATTGTTGACGAAATAGTCATGGTTTTGGCAAATGTCTTAAGCAGTACTGCTAACAATATGTGTGGCATAAAAGAGAATAACCACAAAACACTGCTACACAAAGACATCAATAACAAAATTGTCCAATTATTTCACACTTAATATATTCATGTGTTCATTTTTATTTCAAAATGTATTGTTAATAATAATATTTACTCAGATGCATCTTCACAAATGGGTGAAAAGTCAAACAATTCAAAAATACAATAAAATTCACATAAAAATACAACATATTTACAGCATTACTCCAATGTACTACAGTATTTCCAGTATTAACAGTACTCCATGTGCCAACAGTATTCACAGTACCCACCATACTACCAGTACCCTCGTTGCAAATGGGTGAAAAATCCCTGCAGCGACGTTAAACTCCATATTCACTCACTCACTACCAGTACCCACAATATTTCCAGAACCAATAGTATTAAAAAAGAACCCAGTAATTCAAGTACCCACAGTATTCCCAGTACTCAGTACCCTTTATCTGAGTATGTTCCTTATACTCATAGTATTCCATGTACCCAGCGTATTCCAAGTACTCAGAGTATTTCTAGTACCTAGTATTTGCAGTAACCACAGTAGTCTAAGTATCCACATCATTCTGAGTACCCACAATATCCCACCTATATATCGAGGGTGAATTTGATGATCTCTTTGACAAAGATCCTATCTGTCTAAACTGGCAATGTTTTTGTTTCCACCAGCATATGTCCTATGTAATGTCATAATGTCGTAATGTCGTGGGATATATGTCGTTGATATCCCTCCTCCCGTGACATCTATGTTGATGTTGGATCCTGCCAGTATTGGCTCCTCTCTTCCTGGTGGTTGTGATGCAAAGCATGATGCATCCAGGAACACCTAGCACCTCACCATGTTGACTTTAATGTCATCTGTGAAATCGTAAGCCGTTACAGGCATGATTTGGATTATTTGACTAAACATGCTACAGCTGCTCGCTGTGTTTGACAATCTGTGGAGGAAGTTTGAATCGAGTGGCTATCATCGCAATGCCGCTGTCTCTCGTCTCGTGTAAATTAGGACTCGGGTGTCAGAAGATGTTTCGACCCACACCTCGGTCATACGTGATACATCGGTCATACATGACACCTCGGTCATACATAACACACCTCAGTCATACATGACACATCAGTCATACATGACACACCTCGGTCATACATGACACCTTGGTCATACATGACCCCTCAGTCATACACAACACACATTGGTCATACATAACACATTGGTCATACATGACACCTCGGTCATACATGACACACCTCGATCATACATGATACACCTCGATCATATATGACACATCAGTCATACATGACACCTCGGTCATACATGACACACCTCAGTCATACATGACACACCTCGATCATACATGACACCTCGGTCATACATGACACCTCAGTCATACATGACACACCTCAGTCATACATGACACACCTCGGTCATACAGGATCCCCAGTCGTACACGACACACGTGTTGAAGTTACATCTCGTCTATCTTAAGTATTCCTGGTGTTTACATACAGGTAGCTGATCATATCTCAGGCAGTTCCGGGTGTATACTCTCACAGATGCTGTGGCTATTTAATTGGAATATTTGATATCAATGTTACAAGTAGTTGTGTGTCAAGCGGTACATGGATCGCCACATGCTATGTACATGACAGGTGATGAAGATCTTCTCCAGTGTTTATCTCCCCTTGTCTCTGTGTACATTGCCAAACACAATAATTTTATAACCTCCTGCAAATGTTTGCGAATCACTTTGCAATGGACGACTGCTCTGCCAAGAAAAATACTAGAATACTTTGTTTTGGTTTCAATTCATCATGAAATATATGAATGCACCTGGAAATCATGATTATCTTTTAGGAATTATTCCTTGACAATGTTGTGAAGTAATTGTGATGTAAATATAAGTACGATTGGCACTAAGCTCTTGTTATTGCACAGTAGTGATACGTACTTTACGACACTATCAGTGGCATGACGATGGCAGTCTGTTTGATATTACACGTCAATCAGCCAATCAGACTCGACTGCAGTGTGTATATTTCCATGAAATTAACATGAAATGGATATCACTCATGCAGATAGCAGGTTTCATAGTGCATGCATGTTGACAGACTTTGATAATGGTGATGTATGTTGCTGGAGAAGCAGAGTCGTAGTGGGTGGGGGTGGGGGTGGCAGGGGTTAGTGGTGTGTAGTGGGTGGGGGTGTTATGATCTGTGGTAGGTGTCTGTATAGACCATGCAGACACCTGCTTGCATTAAGCTGTATGTTATCACGGGCAATGATCACGGGAATGTGTTCATCATTAAACCTTGAACACCTGGCATAGATAGTGATTTGTAAAACATGTGGAAAAAAATGAAATTGTGATGAAAGTCTTATGACCTGCAACAGACATATTTTACAAGAGTATATCTCTCTCTATCGATGTGTCTGTCTTTCGTATTTATCTCAATTTGGAACTATCAAATCTTTAGTTACAAATGTAAGCAATATTATGGTTTACTTTATGAGCATTTTTATGCTGATACAGGAACTGAAAGATGATGATATCTCTATTTTGTATACACTTTGTTATCAATCCAAAAACATTTTTTTTGAAAATATAAAATGCATCTTTTAAAGATCTACATGCACGTATCATATGATGTGAATATTCCAATGAGACTATTTACAATCTGAGAGAGAGAAAAAAATAGATAAAGTAAAGAATTACATTATATGCATGGCTGGAAATTGAAGACGAATCAATAATAATGGGGCCATTACCAATGCCATTACATAGATTTTCAATGTAATTTGAATTTGCAATTTGATACTTGTCTCATATATTTTTTCAAATGTCTATTATATCAGATTAAAAATGCATCTTCTGACAGCAATATCTGAACCGATTACACAAGATTAACATGAAGCTCCTCTAAACATCTTTGAAATAAATCTGTTTTAGGCTCAGAACATTATGCATGCTTGCCCTTTCAGCAATGGATTTCAGACCTCTTATTTCATGCTTAACGGACCTTAATTAGGCAGTTTGGGTTGAGATGAGATATTTTTTTTAAAAGACAAAAGAAAACTGAAAATGAATTTCATGGGTGATTTGGGCTCTGTGACATTGCTAGACAGATTTTAATGTTATGTCTTTTTACTGTAATTGGGTCTAATCTTAGAGTAAAGAATATATTTGTGTAGATGTATGTATATAGTCTAACATGCACCATCTCCTGGTGTCAGGTTCTCATCAGCATTACAGATCTTCAGTGAACATCTGGGTGTCTCAGTATTTGTACGTCTAGTCTGTCATTGAAATCAAAAAGACGAATTGAAAGTGTGCATAGAATACTGTATTTTACCACACACATTCTGTGTATCTTGCCTGAAAAAGAACATCTTTCTGTGCTTCAACCCTCTCCCTGCTGGAAGCAACCAGAGATGCCATAAAGAACAGTATGTGCCTAATCAAGCAGGGATAGGGTTAATGGATAATCCGACCCATCCAGAGATGGCTAGGGAACCAGGCTCACACCACCACAAAACTTTAACCTTCTCTATGCTGGAGGCAACCAGAGATGCCCTAAAGAGCAGTGTGTCTAGCAGTGAGAGGGTTAATAGACAATCCCACCCATCCAGAGATGGCTAGGAAACCAGGCTCAGATCAAAACCTATTTTTCTCTCTGATCACTCCCCCACCTTCTCCCCTCAACTGAAAATACCTTCAACTTTGTAAGAGCATATTTTATGTATAAACACCGTACTATCTAGGTGCCATCTGGCTCAAGATTTAATACACACAGTCTTTCAGCAATCTGTTTATTGTTACGATAAAAGCCACAAGGTTAATGCAGATAAATCGTGAATGATTACGTATACAGATAGATATGACATCCTTGCCTTCCCTGGTGAAACTGATCTCCATTACAGAGAAGAAATCAAGCAGCCAGTCAGGATTAGAACTCAAACATTCAGGTTTATAGTCCGACACACTCCCAACTGTGCTATAGAACGAGCAGCAGGCTTGTCAGATGCACGAATGATGAACTTTTGTCTGTTCGAATGATTGGGATTACAGAAGTGATGCTGAAACCGTATTATGTGAACCTAGGAAGTGAATTTGGATGCTGCAGGGATGTATTCAGCAAAATTAGCCTCAATTTAATCTTAGGAAGTTAATTTTGAAGACGTTGGTCAGACATTACCTCAGGGTGAGATTAGATCTGCGGCTTCCGTCACTGTATGGAGATTTGATCTGGGCGGCCGATCTGACCCCAGGATGAGTAAAGTTAATAACAGGACAGATGTTAACAAACTTGTACATCGCATTGATTCAGCTTGTAACAAACATTGTCCTTTATTCCAGCTAGTGTCAATAATTAAAGATTAACCTGACACAACAACCCTCTTCATGTCAACCGTTATGTCTTGCTCCTTCTATGAAGAAGACAATTAAACAAAATTCAATTACAAGATTCCATCTTTGTCGCAATTCAAGGCAATTTTTACAAGTTTAACTGTTGTTGAGATTCGATTAACTGGTATTAGGGGGTCTTCCCGCAGCCGACTGTCTTCCCGCAGCCATGTCTTCCCGTAGGCTGGGATATCTTTTTGAAGGTCTTAATCAGATCTGAAATATTATTCCTATTGCATTTTGTATTTTTATTGTTGTGACTAATAATCCATATCATCGTAGAAATATTACTCATGGGAGAAATTGTGTTTGCCTTGTAACAGCTTTAATGAATTGTGGGGTCAGACCTTTTGTTGTTCCTGGCTACTAGAAAAACTATGATGTTGTCATGTATATATGATGTTGTCATGTATACAGTGTGTAATTGTGAATTTTATTCAATAAGTTCTGAAAGGAAAATAATAATTTTTCACTCTCCCAGGTACATGTATATGTAATTTTATGCTGTATCAATGTAATATTTTTATATTTTAACTATAAATATGAGCTTTTCTTGAACACATTTAGAGGTTTACATAGTTCATTACATCATCTACATTGTTGTAGGATTATTTTCAGGAGTTTTAATTTTAGCACAGTGGTTAGTGCATCAGCCTAGGAACCTGAAACTTCTGACTTCAAATCCTGTTATAGGTGTCCATACATTTTCTCTGCTGTATGGTGTACACAACACATTGGTGTGCAATGTATGAATACTGTAGTTATCATTCTTTGTTCTAATTCATCTGGACTACACTGTTCCTCACTAGACTTGTGGGTCTTCCTGGAATACCTACTTTTTACAGGGTCTCATCCCCAATTTAGCATGCTCAGCTTCACTCAAATATGGTGGAAAATGCTTAAAATTTCAAATTATTCACATAACATTTACATGAATATAAACAATTTCAAATACACCAATACAATACAATTACCTTGGCAGAAAACTAATATAAATATTATTTACCTGACCAGTAAGACTGAGTAGGAATCATCACACTGTGCAATATGCTCACTCAAATATGAGAAAGAATGCACAGAATCTCAACTCGTTCACATAACTTTCACTTGGCCATAAACAATTTTAAACATATGAATACACATCTATGTACATTAAGATTACTGTGGGGGTAAAACTGTATTATTACCATGTTTTACCTGACCTGTAAGATGGAGTGTAGATAGCCTGGGTAGCGGAGCACCCAGACCCTCTCAGTTAGCACTGTGGACTGTTGTGACACTTCCTCGGAGATGTGCGAGTGAATCTAAGACCGAGATGATCGCAGTGATACGACTGCGTCGCCTTTCTTCATATCACAATAACATGGCAAGAGAAGGCTGTGTCAATTTCATAGTGTCGATTTCACCGAGATACATCACATTTTGCTAATGACATTCCTTTCTGAATACAGTCTGGTGTTCATCCGACTTCCACTGTGTATATCCGTGAGACATCCAATACTGGCCGTAATATTATTACCAATTTTATGTGAATATCCATAGCATCATTATCATATATTTGTCTCGTTTGATGGAGTACTATTCTAACCTCTAAAGTGGTTGTTACAATTTGATAAGGCTATAGTAGATAGTGGAAAGAATATAAAGCAACTTAATAATTGCCAGCTTTTATTATGCCACTGGTGTTGAGAATGCATTATGTGCACATTGATCTACTGGGCTTCATTTCACAAAAGGGGTGTATATTTACGCCAGAGGTAAATGACGTACTACAATCAATGTAAATGACGTAATACAAGCAAATCTGCATCATTTACGTTCGGCGTAAATATACACCCCTTTCGTGAACACTTAATATTCTAACATTCATCAAAGTTCCTGCTGAATGTTTCAGCATTTAATATCAGCATCTTGATTGAACATTAACATACAAATAACTAGTCTTGTTAAAACTACAGTGTAAATTCCCATGGGAAACCTAATTAAAGACCAAAAGTAATTTATATCATGACTCCTACACCGCCATTTACACTTTCATGGCTTTTACCTGTAATATACTTGAATAAACGAACCTAGGCTATTGTGCTATATTTCTCCATAGGAGGTGATGAAACCCATCAGGTAAGTTCTAATTGAAAGGCAGAGTGATATAACAGTGAGAATGAACATGGTACTTTGCCTGAAATTAGCGAGCAAGGTTTTCAGAAAGGCCATGATATAATGCTTTGAATTACCTGTAAATTACCTGAAATTTATCTGAAATTAACAAGCGTACTGTTCACACCTGAGTGATATCAATCTGTTTGATCGTACCTCTAGTGTGACTTGGTGGGATACTGGAATTGTAGATTGTGTAATGTACAGAAACCGGTATCGGTATATCAGGTATAATTAAATAGTCAGGTAGGTTGATTGTGGTTGGAATTGTCTTTCAGAGCTTTCACTCAAATTTGAAGGTTCCTCTACTTAGGTTGCAGTATTAGCATATAGGCTGGGAATGCAATTTTCTGCAGGTGTGAATTAACTGGTGTAATGTTACATGTGGTGTGAGTCTCCTGTCCAGTATAGCTTGACCACAGCTTGACCACTGCTTGACCACAGGTAACCTGCATTAGAAAGTGAGGTCTATTCCCTGGACCCAGAACCCAAACCAGACTTGCCATCTATTCACTGGACCCGGACCCAATGGCAATTCCCAGCAATCTGATTGGCTCACATGACCCAAAATATGAATAAAATATTTTTCTTAATCCTAACTTTAAATGTGAGCCAATCAGATTGCCTGGAATTGGGTCCAGGTCCAGGGAATAGACAACAAGATTAGATCCGGGGAATGGACCCCACCGCATTATACTACTGTATATACAGCCTTCTCTGTATTTGATATATATAAGGCATCTGCAGTTGCCACCCACATTAAGAAAGCTAATATAGGGAAGTTTTGGGCCAGGTTAAAGAACAAACTATTTCCTGATTCTAGGAATACATGCATATAGACTGTGTGAAGATGTATTCTGTGTCACACCTTGTTCTTGCCAAAATACTCCTGTTCAAAATATCTCCATATGAGAGCAGTAAGTCAAGATATCTGGAGAACAAGAAGATAAAGAATTTCAGCAGCTTCTTTCATATAAATATAATACCAATTAACATAAGTTATATGTAAATGATTTACTTTAAGCCTCTGAGATTTAGGGATATAGGGGAAGATGCTACATCGTGTCGACAGGATTTGTCAACTACGTATACTGTTCGTGGTTGTTTATCTGTGTTACTACATGGTCTCTGACATTTAAGTCCTCATAAAATTATAAAGCTTAGCTCCTATTTCCAACTGTTAAATTTCACAGCATTTTGCTTTACTTATTATAACTCCAGTGCTTAATACAGTCTAAGACATCCTGATTTGTTTACCACGGGTAGAGTCAGGCCAAGAGCTTGCAGATAAACTGTCACGGCAAAACACGCCACTATACTTTCATTATCTGTGGACGGTGAACCTGCTTTGCTTGTTGACAAACTTGATTGGCGCTATGTTGACCAATTATTTGTCAAAGCGGCATTAAAGGAAGTGACCGCCGCACACTTGGTAAGGGGTGTCCAAGACTGTGGGTAATTCCTTGGTAACTGTTTATCAACAGACACCTGTCTAGCCCTGGGCCGTACTTAACACCAGCTTATGTCAGTGATTGTACAAGGAATTAATCACGCTCATGATGTATTAACCTCCATAGCGGAGAAATTCTGGAATGTATGTGCTGCTGACGTTCACTTACATGAAATCCTTATCACCTGTTAAAGGTGGTTATGTTAGTTTTGGCGGGTGTCTTAGCTTTAGATGTTAAACTGTTTGATGGCTGCTGTGTCATAATTAATTTAGTTGAAATGTATCGGTATTGTATATGAATTATTTCTGGTAATGGCTGTCGATGAATAGGATGATAATGTCATGTGAGAAATCTGACATGGAATTCTCAATTAGTTTGAAAAGAACTGTGAATTAATAATAAATATCTGGAAAAAAATATGTTGTACCAGGTATATCAACATTTGTTCGGTGTATTTTGCCTTAATTTCCATCACAATGCGTAAAACCCTTTCACCAACTGTTATATGGTTCAGGTAACATAAGAGGTCGCTTTTCCGTTTCAAATTTCAAATTTGATATACTGGATGTTATCAGGGTTCCAGAGTTTGAAGGTTAGCCCCTGCTTGTGGGCACACTCCATACTGGGTACATTGTCGTGAAGCTGTTTTGTACTTTCATTGTACGTTCATTGTATGCGCGAGTGTTTTTACATGCCTCCCTGCCACGCTCCGACTGTGCGTGTATATCCGTATATATCCGTATACCCTCTGGACAGGGTGTATACAGAAGCACTGACGTGCTCACGTTAATAGCAACAAAGCTATGGGTGCTCGCCAGTCTTACAACAGAATACTGTCAGCACCGTTTATGAGCAGGTTTTTGTGTGCGTCCCATCTCTATTTTCTCAGGGGCCCTCCATCGTGAAAGATGGATTCTATGTACGAACCAATAACACAACAATAGGAAGCAACAGTTGATGAAGTCTTTTCATAGTCGGACAGTAAAACATTGTTCATTTCAACCAGGGGCTGCAATGGATGATGGTATATTGCAAACAAGCGATATTCAAAATCTTTTCTTCTTCTTTTCACGAATGAATGGATTCTGTACTAGGATTATCAATGAGCTTTCAGATCATTGCGATCTGTTATCTTCCAGCACACTTGAGAGTTAATTCATGTTTATGCCTCAACTGTACCCGTTGACCTTTTGACTACTATACTCACAAAGCTGAAATAAATGTCAATGTCACAATATTCACAATGTCAATTAATAGCCAACCCTTGAAAGCATGAGATAATGTGTGAGAGATCTTTCCAGATGTACAACATTTATACCAACCTACCAAGTTGAATGTCATATTAAAATAGCATTATTTCATGATAAATCTTCTATTATTATGACTTGTGACCTGTCATAAATTGATATGCCTCATTAACAAATTTACGATTTTCTGGTGCTTTATGTAAATTTCAAGGGCAGAACACTAAATGATTCAAGCCCTGTGTATAAATAAATGTTAACTTCAGCATAAAGTAGGATGATCTGCAACCCTTTCATGTATTTCTTTTCAAGTTTTTAAAAGTGAAAAAGTAAAAAAAAGTTCTAATAGTTTACACTGGAGTAGTTCTATCCAAGCTTTTAAGTATAATGCTGTGTATGCCAAAACTTGTGATTGATGATACAGTTTAAGATGAATAGGGATATAAAAGTTGTATGTCATATTTATCTTGTAACTTCATGGGCCAAATATAATCATAATTGTCAAGCGATTTGAAATAGAGTTTTGACAACATTGACTTTCAATATAACATTTAAACGCATACTATCAGAGATCGTTGACCTATATATACTGGTATAGCAAGGTTCATAATTGTCAATATTACACTTAAAAATAAATACATTAATTTCCTTTCAAGGTAAAGAATTTATCAGTTATATTTATTGATAAAATTTGCAATACCTAATGGTAGACACTATCAAATCTTTTGTAACAGAACCATGCCGATTCTGGGATTCGAACTCGAGTTGCTGGATTGTGAGTCAAACGTTTTACCAACTTAACCAAAGGGGTAACCCTGCTGGTTGGGACCAGTAGGAGCATCTTTCATTTATATAACACGTGGCTACATTAATGTATATTTGGATTATATTCATCCTTCATTTTTGTATTCTGTTTTCTCTAGCCGATACTTGGTAGTACTTCTCATTTCCTCTCAATGACATGAACCAACAGTTGTTATCTGTCACGGTTTGCTCAGACGATTCTCAGCTTTCTTCTTCTCCAAGTGTCATGCTCATTTGCAAATACGATACACTTTGATGTCACACGGGTTTTTTCTACACACCTGATACGGTCTTCACGCCACCTGGGATTGTTTTACCTGGTGGCTCCCCCTACATTCCTGGTGGTCAGTGAGATGTCGGAGCGGTTTTGCTGGGAAACAATTACATACATGCTTCATCTCTTCTACCTGGTTTGATCATGAGGTGTATTTGAAGAATGGTTCTTTTGTGATGTTCTGAATGAGTGATGTAGTGGAGATAGCAGCTATCATAGGATGCTATTCAGATGGACTGTATACTCTTGGCTTACTTTTAATATATCAAACATTTGCGTTTTCTTCATGTATTATTATTATTACATAATGGGCTGATGATGGTTTAGTGACATGGAAGTGTAAATATGATCTGGTTTTCTTTTCTTGTATTTAAAAAACATTTAAGACCACATTAATTGACATTAAATGACAACATTTCTTAAATAAAAAGAACTAAAAATACTAGTAATGTCCCTGAACAGATACACGGTATGATGATCTGTATTCTTTGAAATACTACTACAGTTAAGTCTATCTAATTGTATATAGCTTTATTACATATCCCATTTAATTGCATAGGATATATCTAATTAATGACAAAACCTTTTACCAAGTAAATCATGTTAGATTTTGTTTTATGCATATATGGGAGTATATTCCATCTGTTTCAATGAACAGAAAAAAATACCTCTACTTGCATAGCTCTTTGTCAAATATTTGAATCAATACAAGAGTAAAATGACGACAATTTCTTCTATTGATTTCCTTACATGTTGTGTCATAAAAATACCTTTGAAAAATTAAATCTATTGGAATTATTATTTTTTTAAACTCACCTTATTATTATTTGTTTCAGATGAGAGTTGCAACATCTGAGTTGTGCTTTAAGACGAGCAATGCTACAATATTGGATTACCTAAGATGTGTGGAGTGATGCAATCACGTCAAGGGACATTACTCCTATACTGGGTCTGCATCGCGGTCAGCGTAGCAGGATTCGAGAACAATGGCATCCACGACCAATCAGAGACCAAAGTGCCGTCCGACTTCAGGTTCACAACGTTTGAAGGTACGTTCAGATTTTCTTGGTCTCATTCCATTAAGTTTTCATTTTTTAACAAACATGGAAATATTTTTTTAGTATTTGTAGATATTTTTTTTTATAAATGACATGTCGCATACCAAACCACATCAATTCTGGCATTCGAACCTGAGTTGTCTGGATTTGACACCAACACTCAAAATGACTTTGCCAAGGGGTAATTCCATTGGCCAAGACTAGTCGACACATTTTATCTGACAGACTGCAACATTGACATGATTGTTGCTATGAGTACAAAGTAATACAAACTGTTAATATATATTTCCATGTAAAGTTCTTTTGCATGTGAATATATATATATAAATATACAGAATTACACTTTCAACACCTCTAACATGACTATTTATACTTTACACCTTCAGGCATATAATTTATATCACCGAATCATTTAAAACCCTGCATGTCATTTACTCGTACATGTTGATCAAACACAGATATTTCTTTTCTTCAATTACTTCTATAAACAGTCAAGTGTGAAAATAAATATTAATAGTTTAATATATATGTAAATATTTAAACGTTTGAGTAATGGGATATTTGTATTAGCAATAGCCTAACAAAAAACGTGCACTTTGGTTCGTACATTCCACGTGTGTGTATGAACTTGACAGGCGACGTGTGGAAACACACGCTTATCAGATCTGTCTATCAATCTGATGTATGGCGATATCAACATGTTGTACTGCCGGGGAATTACATAACACGGCGGACCCATTAACACCTGTCAACTCCTCAATTGTGCATTCAATGGCCGTGTATGAGATGAACTAACTGTTGCTGCACGGTTGACATGCCGCTGTTAATGATACCAGTGATTTCTACTGTCAATATTCATATTTACCCAGTCCCTCAGACCCACTGCGGACCCAATATATATATAGGAAGTATACTGGTAACCAATGTGTTTATCCTGAGCCAATATATGAATGGTAGTGCTTTAGTTATGAATATAATGGACTATGATGATATTTAATTAACCTTCATTCTGCTATTGGTAATTAGAGGAGCCCTGAAAATTAGTCATCATGGTTGTTATCATTCAGCCATAGGTATTTGCCATTGGATAGTAAAAATTATTATTTAATTTAATAATACTAAAATCGGGCTGACTATCAGCCTCTGTACATTCCTTTCCGAGTGGCTGGTGGTCACCTCAAAATATTATAGTTTTATTATATATATTTTTAAAATAAGTTTTAGTATCCAGTGGTAAATACCTAGATGATTCTGAATGGCAAGGGTTAACGTTTACCAAAAATAAAAAATATTAATGGATTTTTCCAGTTTTTGTTTCATGCTTTCTATGCCTGCTGTGTTCATTTTCTTGTCAGACATACAAGACTCATGAATGATAAAGTTGATACAGGGATGTCGTTTACATGCACATGCAGACCTGCTATAAAATGGACTGAAAGCTGCCATATGTGCAATATACACCGTACCACTCGAGGCACTGACAGTAAAACACCTGTAGCTCTCCGTCAGATTCTCCATGTAGTTAGCCGCTTCCTATATTTGGGAGAGGACTCGTATTAGTAGTAGTTAGCCAGCTGTGTTTGGGAGAGGACTCGCAGCCTGAAGGGGGAATCTGCCATATCAGTTTGGTGGATTTATTTACAGTTATCTTTTAGCCAGCCCCTTGCATCGTATCTATCATGTCCTTAGCCTGACCCCCACTCTGACACTCCCCACACCCAGTCCTGGTGCTGCACTCTGGAGAGTGCCATGGCACTAGTGGAGGGGCCGTCTCAAAACTTCATGTTTTAATTAAAATGGGGCATGGCTGATTATGTCTTATTATGAGATTAGACACATTTTGTTTGTTACTTTAGTGTGGTTATGTTTTAAAACTTGTTCAGTTACACAGGAAAAATTTGGATAGTTTTGGTATAATCACAATAAACTGTTTTCCAATAACATTTTATTAATGTAGGAAGTTGAAATATTATATTTATGAGATCTGATATAATCTCTACCTACATTTAATTTCGATTGGCAATCTACCAAGCAAGGATCATATTTGCCATTAATACAATGGAAGCATTTCCTCTCTCCTGGCGTTGAATGGTTATTTTATTTGTACATAAACCACTCTTCATTTAGTATCATCTGTACTTATACCCAGTGAACACATTTTCTGCTTGCATAAAAAACCAGTACCAGCTTTACTACTGCAAAACAGATGTCTGTCTAGACGTGGAACACGGTACAGTGGAAGAAAGGTTATGTACAAGTCCAAAACTACAGACACTAACTATAAATATAGTCTTATTATATTAATAATACTGACAGAACATCGGAGCAAATAGGTGAAAGATTACCACAGCGACGTTAAACTCCATATTCACTCACTCACTCACTCACTGACAGAACAAATGGAACCTGGTTAATTTCACTAAGGGACCATTTTCATAATTGAAAAGTACAATTTTAGCAGGAGTGACAGATTTAATATAATGGAGATTCTGGAATTTTCTGACAGGTTTTGTTACTTCCAAGCATTAAAATTAAGTGTGTGTGTGTGTGTGTGTGCGTGTGTGTGTGTGAGTGTGTGTGTGTCTGCATTGGACAAGTTCATCAATTTGCTGGTGTGGTATCTTAAGCCCTGGGTGTCACAGTTGCAGCAAAAAATTTGATTAGCTTTTCAATTTGCATCTGTGATGACGTCTGTAGAGGGATGGAGAAGCCAGGATACGTCCTATGTAGAAAGACTCGGTAAACTGTGCTGACTCCAGGATTCAATCAGGACTGTGGAATCTTTACATATCTCAGTCTATATAAGATTTACCAAGAGGTTTTTTGAGCACGTAGTAAATGTTGGTGTATCAGCGTCAGGGATCACATATTGCTTATTTCATTGGCTGACTAGCGGTGTCCATGACAACAGATTGGATCAACTAGCAGCAACACTGTTAGGTGTTCTTTCCATCTGACATCTACTATCTACTTTTCATCAGATAGTGTCTTATAGTTTACAGGAAAATAGCGTCTCCTTAGATTACAAGATGACCAGTTTTACCCCAGGATTACTCTGGCGTATTTGTAGTTTTCTTTAGGTATACCTCTTTATTTTCTACTTTACAAATTTTTACAAATTTTGTTATCAATTCTATGGAATAATTATAATTTGTTGACAACTTCCGTATGTTTGGAATGTAGAAACCGTCGCCAAACATTATTATTTTTTGCTTCAGAGCTTAGGCCAATGAGAGACATCTTCCACTTTCAGAAGTTGATGTTCAAAATTTCACACACAAAACAGCCGGTATTGAATTTCAAAGACAGCAACTTCATTTCCTTTTCACAAATTTATGAAAACAAGAATCTTTAGAAATGACATGAAGCATGGCCAGCATTGTCAGTTACATGGAAAGCTTGTCTAAAGTCAGTGTCTGTACAAGGGCTAGGATCACACACATCATGCCATTGACTGCAACCCTTGTCGAAATCCCACCTGACAACTTGTAAACTGGCTTAAGATGGAAATTGCCTTTAATATGGTGTAATGACCTTGTTGTTACAATGAGCTCTCAGTTTGGAACACAGATTTGCTTTCAAGCCAGACACAAAGAGATAGAATTTACACCATGTTGCCTTTCTCCATTGAAAATGACAGTTTTGTGAATACGATGAAGTTATTTTTGTGTGTTTTACTTTATGGATGGTTAAATGTCAAATTAGATTTTTTTTAAAGATTGTTTGACGGTTTGTGAAATGTCTTAAATGTGTGAAGTCTTTGCACCTGATGGAGACCTTTGTCACCTGGGAATATATTTTTCACAATTATACTAAGAATGCAAAACATTTTTCAATATATGCTCTTTTCACCTGGGTGTGATCTACAAACTATAGCATTCAACTTGGAATAATAAATTATTTTAATAGTTATTTAAAAAAAAATGCATTTCAATTTACAATTTTTAAATGGCCATTTAAATATTCTAGTAAGCCGTTAACCACAAAGTTACTTTATCAGATTGTGCAAGTATTTGAATGGTATTACTTGTCAAAAGGAATATTATCTCACAACATGAAGTAACAGCTGGTTTGAACTTTTAAGAAAATGGGAACAAAATGTTCATCGCATTTCTGTCAGAACAAGAGAATATTTTCCCATGTGACTCTGGCATTTGTGGCTGCAATGCTAATTAAACTTTGTATCTTTCTGTCAAAGCTAAAGACATTCTCTGTCACAGTGGGAGTGAAGTGTTTAGGTCGTATTGTTTTTGCTGTTCCATTACAAAGACAAATGTTTCAACAATAATGGGAGAATGCGTAAAATTTGTTTTTTGAACGTGGTCTTATTGGGTTTGAAAGCATTAACATTGAAAACATTTTAATGATGCCAACCTATTTTAACATATATATTTGTAATCTCATGTGCATTGTGCAACAATATATTGTGAATGTTTTTCCAAGCAGTTTCCATTTTAGACCATTATTATAACCAGTATGTGTTTTGTTTCCAAAAGATAAATTTACATAATTTAGTTATGTTATTGTGGGTTAATAATTACATAATATTTCCCAATTTTTCAGGAGAATGTATTGCATTGTGATTGCAATGGGCTTATATACCTTTACAAATTAATGTGGTTGCCTCACAATGCTAAAAAAAGACATAAGATAATGCTTGTTCACCAAATATACATGTAAAATGTTCAGATAATAATACTTTCACAGTTGTATCAGTGTCTATTCTTTATACTAGGTTCTATGAAGACAAGCTCAACAATTGCAAGTTCTTGGTGTGAATCCAAGGGTGAAGCCTAGAATTCCTGGAGTCTTTGTTTATGGCTGTGTTCAGCAATACCTAAGTTAATGTGAATCTTTGCACCTTCCGTCAGTGAAATGTACATAAATATCGAGTTCATGGAACACGAAACTGACAATCTCCACATACCTTCTTGATAGGACTTAATCACTCTCTATATACTCTGTATACATTTATCTGTGTGTGCTGGATTCCTTATAATAAAGTTTAGCAGGAGAAAGAATTAAGTACACCCTAAATAGAACCAACTACTAGTGTCAAAAGTATTCCAACTATGAGTAAGACCAAATATGTATATCATTTTGACATAGAATTGTAGCAGAAAGTATACTTGGAATTTATAGAAGAGATAACCCTTACATTTTTTCATCATTGCCAAACAAGTTTTAACCTTTTTAATACCATCATTTGATTGGGCAAACAGTGTCAGTATATGTAGCCGGGTGTGACATAATATGGGATGCCATTGAAACAAGACCACTGCTGATCCTGGGATTCGAACTTGAGTTGCTGGATTGTGAGTCTACTGACTGAGCCAAAGGTTGAGACCAGTAGGAGCATCTTGTGTCACACCCGGCTATAGAGCATCTTCATTAGGTGCTTCTAATAAAACAAGAAATACCAGAAGTAAAAGCTGACATGTCGATGAAGCTACGAAATCCGCGATATGGCAATGTCGCTAGAAAGCTTGTAAGTTGTCACTGTTGGTTACAATGCAAATATGGCGGCAGTCGCTGCTTGTCCTTACTGCTTGTTGTAACACTATAATGTAAACTTGGCTTAACCCATTGTACCTGAACGTGACTGTCATGACATCTGGTCATGTGACACGTGACTCTCATGACATCTGGTCATGTGACGCGTGACTATCATGACATTTGGTCGTGTGACAGTCCACTGGGTTGCCCTCACAGTTAGATCCTCAACAACATATGTTAGCCAAGAAATTACGAGAGACGGGAAGTATTTTGTCTGACTAAGAAAATCAAGAAAAACATATCTCATTTCTGAGACCTTGTCAGCAACCTATTGTCACGGCATGTTGTGTACATGATTTGTTTGACAGTAGCGTTGTTATGTCAGAACAATGCTTTGAAATGTACATAATTAAGTTACCTTTACTTCTGTTGGTACATCGTAATAATTTAACATTTCATCCATCCATGAACGCTCCAACAGGAGTAATTTACTAAGACATTTCTCATACATGTAGAGGGAATTAAGTGCATTCACCCTTAAAACACCAACAACTTTAAGACATTGTATCTGAACATTGGAAATTATTATTTAAATTGATAAAGTTTATTTCTGAACAATCTGGTGAAAAATAGAGTCTAAATATACAGAAATTTAAAGTTTCCATTGGACTTAATGTAAAATAAATTTTCTTACATTTCCTCCATTACAACTTACAAAATCAAAATGTTATAGTAAAAACTTGTATTTATTGCCAGTTCCTGTAATGTATTCTGACAAATTGGGGCCTAATGGTTTAGGAGATGTTCTTATCTAGTAGACGCTCCCTTGACCTTTGACATTACCAGGCGTGTCTGGCACGACCAAATTGCCAAGTACAAGTGTGCCTCTTACCCCACAGAGTTCCACTATGTCAGATAACTCATCTGTGTGTATCACCTGTTAGATATTGAAAGATATTGGCCACTACTAGGCACTGCCACACAGTGCAGTGTACATGGACTAGTCTTGGACTGTATAAACTTTTACACTGTGCATCGTAGTATATACTATCTTAAAAGTATTAGGCAATGAAAACTGGTACATGAAAGTTCAAATAACAACCATTAACCCTCTCCCTGCTGGATTAGGCACAGGAACATCCCTTTAGGGCATCTATGGTTGCCTCCAGCAGGGAGAGGGTTAATACTGACCCAGTGTGATGTCGTATGGTAAACACATGAGACGCACATGTTGAAACAATCATCTTTCTTAAGCTTTACCTTGTGCTATACTAGAAATGAAATAGATATTTACAAATTGGAGATAAATCTCATGTACTCTACTTCACTTTGACATAGCGTGACATGATGTTTACCTGAGAGGCAAACAATGTTCTTGTATCTAAGAGTATCGCTGAAATACAATAGCATTGTTAAAACTATACATGCATATTAAATCCATGTGTCGACCATGCTAATGTCACAGCCTAATTCTTTAGCTGTAAGTTGGTATCCATTGCTTTTATCACTTCACATAGAAATAAACGTAATGCAACTGAAAAGGCAATAATGTAAACTTATATACTTTCATAATCTTACATCATACTATAAATATTACTCCATACTATATAAATGTCAACAAGAACACTTTCAGTTGTAATAAATAAGTCATATAAAAAAAATGTGAGCTCAGCATTTACGGTTTTCCCATTGTCTTCACTCTCAAGTAAAATATACAAAGCGTGAACTTAATTAGGACATCATTTCTCAAGTGGGTAAAAGTCTTTGTTTTGGATGTCTTGGATTATTGTTAAACGTAATTGTCAACAGCATCTCATTTATTATTTTAGGTGTGTTAAACAAAACAATTACATCCATTAATGTCGGAATGCAAGGTTAAGTGTGAACAGTTTATCTACTTGTGAAAAAAATGTGTTTTTTGTCCCACCATTTAGTGGGCTAGTTGGGGAGGTGTTATTCTTTAAGGTTTTTGTTATCTTCCTGTGTTTATCTTCAGAAAAAAAGTTGTATAATTAATTAGCAGTTTACTACTGCCTTGGCACTGGGTGGGTCTCTTGAATCATGTTTTGATAAGACCCTTACATCGTAATGTCTGCCCAAAAATAATTCCTCCAGACAATGAAATTGAAAAAAAGGGTGTAATTTACGACATTAAAATCTCAGACTTGTAATTTTCCTCGGCTGAGAATATGATATCAAACCATTAAGAAAATGTAATTATGTTCATTGCACGGGATGAACTTTCAAGGGAGGTAATCAAATTAATTATGATTGTAAGAGATTGACAGATTGGCACAGCAGACAGTGGTGAATACAAAGACAGTAAGGCTGTATTATTGTTACCAGATAACCAACCAGGAGTCAGGTTCTGCTAATGTGTTTGTTTTAACAACTGGTTTTCTTTGCGTCACCTCATGTCTCTCAATCTAACAGTAGTTGTATGACACATAGCCTTTTGTTTTGAGAATGAAAGTAGTTGTTTGACAAGTAACATCTTGTTTTGGTTCTAATGGTAGTTACTTGAATATTAGCACCTTGTTTTTTTTTTGCTTGGACACTTTGGTCGACCGGCTGTGTTTTAAGCTGATCGTGTAAACATGTGTGTCTTATTTCTCTCAGGTGGATGTGAAAACACCTGCCGATAATTAGCCATGACTGGGTGCATATTTCAACACCAGGAACATGTAGGGCCATTCTCAGCTACACTTACAACATGAAAGGAATGTATTAACACAGCTCATCTAGTCTTGCAATTTACATTGCAAATGTCACTTTGGATCTTAGAACCTATCCTGAATTTGTTCTCCAATTTTCATTAACATTTTTTTCAAGAAATCCTCCCCATGGCTAACATGACATCTAAGTTATTACATTTATTTTCTATTTTACATTTGTTTTAAAGATATCTTTAGAAATGTCTTGATAATCAGAATTCTGATTAAGATAACATACATAAATACTGAATGATAAACTGGCGTTATGGTTATAGACAGGGATATTTTACTTGAATTCATGTTGTTAACCTAATGACCTTCCATCTGAACATAAATTGAAATGGGCAAGTTCACGGGGTGTGAAATATTAATGTGTTTACTCTGCATGTTTACTGGCTGTCCGTAGCAGTATATCTGTGGAACAATGATAGGAGATAGCCAGGTCTGGAAGCAGATGGTACCCTCATAACCGTAAACCCACCACCCACACCCCCACACCCAGCCAACTTGCCCACCCCACCATCAACACTATAGTGGCAGGTTCTCTGATCATACTAATTAACTTCTTGCATTGACAACACCTTATGAAATTCTCTGTAAATTAAATAAACACAGGTAACTCAGTGCAGTTTGTCATAAGGTGTAATAATTATGGAGGTCACACGAGGTCTCAAGACATCAATGAGAGGTTTCCTGAGATCCACTGTCATCTTGGCCAATGTCATATGAGATCCACTGTCATCTTGGCCAATGTCATAATTGTTGTCAATGACAGACCTTCATACTGAGAGATCTCTGAGTGAATGACAGGCCTAGCACTGCCACTGGTGACTGAGTTACACTATCAATGGATACACTGTGATATATGGCTCTACCCGACCATGTTGACGTGTAGATTGCCGCTTTGACAGCTTTATAAACTCTACTAGATAAAGAGAGTGGTGTTTGAAATATCATTGATGTCTATTATTAATGTCATTGGTATACACAGTCAATTTATAGCTTCAGGTTCTCTTACGTTTTTCATATTATCTATTGTAGCAAATGGGTGAAAGATTCCCACAGTGATGTTAAACTCCATAATTACTCACCCATATTATCCAATAATATTTCAAATGCTAAATCTTGTAGAGTGTTACATTTAGGTATATCTACATTTTTATTAATGTTTTCCTAATGTATCACCTTCTTAATATATTCATGTATTCGAGTTGAGGGTATTATTATCTTACAAAGAAATCCAGTCATAAGATTACTTTTATTACCAATATGTAATTACATGTACCTTTACCTATCTCTGTGATCTCAATGATGTAGCACCTGTTTCTCTGCCTCTTGATGAGTTGATGTAGTTAGTGGGGTATGTTCCTAATGTGAAAAGTACAACTAAACCACCCTGATCCTAACAGAAGGACTACCCAAGTGCCGGCTGATTTATTAAACTCTTCTTGACAACAGAAAATCAATCTGTCATGTATCCATTATAATCCTAATTCTTCCCTGAAATTTATGGGGAATAAGGATTATTGTAAACAGATTTAGATTATATGGGATACCTGGTAACACTTAAAGTATGTGTCGTATAATGTGAACATTGATTATCATGAGTGTGGATTCCTTATATAGCTTCATGCTTTAAAGCGTTGAACAGACTGGAACATCTTAATTAATTTTATGCCTATTATTTGAGATAAACTGGCAAATAATGAAACACAAATAATGACTGAAGAATAAATATTATTCATTATGTTCATTTCTATTCCATTGAAAGACCTCAGCCATGAAGTTGAGGACATGTGTAGGGTTGTATAAGTACAAGGGGATAGTTAAACACAGTATAATGAGGAAGTCGACTGAAGAAAGTTTTATATAACATAAGCAGTCACGTAACATATGATTATCCTTACAAAGCCAACATAGAGATGATATTGTAAGCACATTCAGTAAAAACTATAACAATTACAAGCCAGTGTTGTTAGATCCCACTGTGACATGTATTTGCACACAACACAATAATAAACTATCTTATTATTATTAAGCATAAATCCAATGTTAGATAACCAAATACTAGTACGTTAATAGTGATGGCAAAATACATCCCAAATGGTTTATGAATATTATCTACTATTTTTCTCTTGATAACATACTATAATATACTTTTAGCAAGGCCCATGACCTGTCACCTATGACCCTCCACACTACACACTGATCATAGAACATAATCATATTAAATCATGACTCTTTGAGGTTGCCTTTCCTTTTGAAGTCCAGCTGATTTAGGAAATGTTGTGTATGGAGTGTTTATTGAGGAACTATGAAGGTTACGCGAGGCATCATAATGCCAGCATAGGCTTATATCATTCCGTGTCAGATCTAGGGTCATGGAATAAGCTGGCAGCCAATAAAACCTTTGATCTTAGAATAGAAAAGAATTCAATGAAACGCTTGTAATATTTTCTTTTTCTGCATTTCTTTACTGCAATATCAATGTTGAAATTTAATGAAAAATGGTTGGTACTTTATTGCTACATGTAGCTCTCGCAGTGTCTGAGCAACCACAAGCCACCACAATTAACCACAAGGCACAACTAAGCAACCACAAGCCACCACTAAACAATCACAAGCTCCAACTAAGCAACCACAAGCCACCACTAAACAACCACAAGCAACCACAACCCCCAACTAAGCAACCACAACCCCCAACTAAGCAACCACAAGCCACCACTAAGCAACCACAAACCACCACTAAATAACCATAAGCCCCAACTAAGCAACCAAAAGCCACCACTAAACAACCACAATCAACCACAAGATCTAACTACGCAACCACTAAACAACCACAAGCAACCACAATCCCCAACTAAGCAACCACAACTGGCACAAGCCACCACTAAACAACCACAACCCCCAACTAAGCAACCATAAGCCACAACCAACCACTAAGCAACCACAAGCCACCACAAGCAACCACAAGCCATTACAAGTCACCAATCTGGTGCTTGATGCATATACTCATTTGAAAACTTTTGACATTTTACACCAATTGAGACATTTATTTTCCAATAGTACAAAGGAAACCTTTTTTTAATGAAACAATTGTTACAGTACCCTTTTAGTAATTGAGTCCAATGTTCAAGTAATTGATAGAATATTTCCTGTATTCATACACATAGGTACTAGCTTGTATATAATAGTATCTAATGAATGAGATGATATAGACATGATAAATTTACAGAAATGTGTAGCAGGAATGAATTATTCTTTCTTTGGTATTTGTACTTTTGTTTCCTAATAGTTTATAATGGTATATACTGATCTTCCCTACACAAATGCCTTTTAATAATAGAACAAAGACTGATTTTAATGCAGTCACACTTCACATAGATGACTGTGGTAACAGATAGTGTCCTACTATATAAATCAGGTACAAGTTAAACCTTGGTCTATATGTTGGCTATGAGTTGTCTGAAATATAAAGTCAATGTTCTAGATGAAATAATCTCACAACCTTTATACAGTTTTACATCATTTCACAGGAGGAATGTGGAAACTACGATGAGGATCATGAAATTTGGTTTAAGTTTTGCTGAGTAATCATGCCATTTCTTGTATTACTGAGATTGCAATCTTAAATGTACGAGTGAAATATATATTACTCTTAAGGCGTCAATTACTAGACTTTCTAGACGAGACACCTATTTCATGTAGGTGGGCTGTACGTACTAGGCCAATAACCTTGATTCGTAACATTATGAACACAATTGGGGGTCCACATTTACTACCAGTTGTATTTACATCAAAGTTGTCAGCCCTATGCATCGATTATGCTGCCGTCAGTCGTTTTCATGCTGTTAGAAAGAAAAAATATCCATATGATTTCGCAAGACGTATAATAATATTTTCAGAACATTCATGCTGGTTGAACAGACGTGGTGCTAAATGTTATCATAAGAACTTGCATTGTGAAGAATTATGGTCATAAAGCCTTAATATGCCATCATATCTTTAACAGCTAACATTTTTCTCTTTGAGCATATTACAAAGCAATTGAATATGCAATGCAAAACTTCCATTTCCATGGGTGGCATGCACATATTTTTCTCTCTATTGATAAAATTCCTTTTGACATACTTTAATCATCTCCATTTTATGACTTTTCAGACTGTGACCCTGTAAATGGGTTGCAGCTTATAATGATAGCAGTATTAGTAATGGCACAGTATAGGGATTCTATGCTGGCATAGCTAGGAAAATATATTGCATAATACAGAGGTGTGTTAGCTCTTATCTGGGAGCAAGGACGAAAACATTCAGTTCTCTCATATGTGTCATTCATAATTTATATATTACGTAAAAAAAAAAATTCTTCATTCTCCTACTAGCCTTTAACTTAATCTTATTTATCAAATATTCTATCTCAAGATTTATATGTTAAATAATTATTTTTTCTTACTACAAATTCATATTCATTATATATTCACTACATAAGTACTCTATAGTACACTACACATATTTTTCTTTGAATAAAATGAAAACCTGTATGCTTATTCCTTTGATGAATGGTTTGAATGGAATAATATCATATTGTAAGGAGATTTTTAACTCAGTGTGTGTGATGCTTTCTGCAGAACGCACAGAATATCGTTCCATTCATAACTTCCCCAGACAGACATTCTTTGAAAGTGTGTGTTTTTATTAAAGATATACACCACACCTGGCCACGATGTGTGCATACCGACATTCATTTCAACAGTGTGTACTCTTCACCTATCATAGCCGTTAAGCACATTTCATGTACGTTTCATGTACATTTCATGTACATTTTGAAGCCTTCAATTTGACAGAATACAATTCAACCATGCACCCTGTTTACTACTACAGTATGACACCTGTATATTCTAAGGAAATCTGGCCATATTTTACATATCGTAGGGCAGGGTTCACGGTTTAGTGCCACAACCTGCAGTTTAGTATTACAGACCAGAAGATTTATGTTTGAGAGGATTCAGATTGTAGAGGAATTTGTACATCGGTGTACTAGAGTATTATACTAATCAGGAAGTGGACCAATTCCTCACATGGTCTTCCAACTACTTCATAGAATGGTACTTCCAGATTAATTAATACAATAGAAATATATCATGTCTCATGTATTGAATTATTTATTATGATATTACTTATACAATAATATCAATGTAATAAAAAATAAACATACGGTTATATGTATTAATCATCTAAAAAATAAACTTTATTAATCCTTACAAGTATGTTTAGTATGTATGTCATGATATGTTTGATAATTTTTATAGTTTTCTAGAAACAATTTGATAGACCAATTTAAGATTATTATTAATAGTAACCGTTTATATGACAATTTATTACTTATTTTATAGATGTATAGGAAGTTGTTTTATATCTCCATTAATGGTGTACACAAGGTTGTTTTTCTGTTATAAACTATTATATTCTGACACCGATTCAGACACGGGACATCAAAGAGGAGAATATGAAAAAGGTTAAGATTCTGTAATCTTACTTCTGGGCAGTAAGATGCTAAATGAGACGAAACCATTGAAATGCTCACATCAGGGTACGGGATTTAGAGATGGGTCTGTATAGGCAGGAGGTAGACAGGATTTAAGAGATGGGTCCGTGTTAATAGTGAGGAGGTGGGTGGGATTTAGAGATGGATCCATATTTATCCAGGAGGTGGATGGGATTGCAGTCCCAGTGGGACAGACTTAGGACTGCGGCTACTTGGCGTACAGTCAATGGGTTAAGTTTGAGTCTGTCCCCGGGTAAATTGCACAAGATGCTTTAACCCTCTGTCTGCTGGATCAGCCACTGTTGCATCTCTATGAAAAGTCATTGCTTGCTTCTAGCAGTGAAAGGGTTAGGTGACATAAAGATGTGATGTTTTCAGACAGCAGATTATCTCTTGAAGCCAATGCAGATGTAATGTTTGAAAATTGCTGTTAAACGACTCTACTGATCTAAGATTCTATGTCTGATGTTTTAAATTGTGGTAATATGTTTTCATAGTTTTACATATATTATCTTTAGACAAACACGCACAAAAATATAACACTTTGACAAAGAAGTTGAAGGGATAATTTTCTTTGAAAACTTTTCAGAAATGCTTTTAATGGCATTTTAATGGCCTGTTTGAGAGCTCTTAAGAAGTGTTGGTCCATACTTAATTGAATTTAGTAATATAATGTTAAAAGGGCTGAGTATGAAGTTTTTCATATTAATTGCTCCATACAAGCCATAACGTTTAACCCTGCAACGTCCTTTTATCCATCTTCACCATAGGGGAAATATATATTGCATTTTTATTACTCTATGAATATGTGTTTATTGTTCATGAACATGAGGTAATTATAATTTCGATGCCGCTGCACATGTTTAAGTGTCAGATTGAAAGCATCTACTTCTGAGAGTGTGTATTAACGTTCATACAGGAGGAAATTTCATTAAATTTCTCCACGATAGCATGTCAAGCTTTATATGAAATTTACTACTTGATTGAGATGGATTGACTGACACCCTCTTACATTGCACTATTTGTAAACAATGACCTCAAAATTGCATTTTGGAGCCATTGGTCTTCACACGCCCCATAAACTGATTGTCTAACACGTCTACGTACCGTCACGAAATACGTTAACAATGATCACCAATTTACTGGAATGCTGAAAAGATTATTGACATGGGTATGGTTTTACCTCAGTGACTTATCCATTTCACGAGTTCTAGACCTCCCGACATGTTTCGGTGCCTTTCCTAATTATTGCCAGTAATTTATTGTACAGGTATCTCCTGGTAAGAAAGAAAATATCGTCTATCTCGTAGTTTTATGCTTTCGACCAACTGGTTACACATAAAGGTGTCTGTGGTTAAAGGTCAGAGGTCAGAGGAAGCTGTCCATGTACTGGTCAGTCTTCATGGTAAATGCTGATCTTTGTGTACATTGTACTTTATTTCATTGCTTTGATCATATGGTAGATAAATGGGATGGTTTATATGCTCAGACTTACCATGGCTTTGGCAGACCTGCTTGTGATGGGTCCATGTTGA
Organism: Lepetodrilus fucensis; assembly: GCA_032361325.1. Classification (NCBI taxonomy): domain Eukaryota; kingdom Metazoa; phylum Mollusca; class Gastropoda; order Lepetellida; family Lepetodrilidae; genus Lepetodrilus; species Lepetodrilus fucensis. The sequence continues at coordinate 40,023 of JAUTBV010136927.1, forward strand.
TATTAAGCATAATGTTATATCCGTGCCAAAAGTCTTGTTTGTATTCTCTGACTGTGTACTTCCAGAAATGTGAATGTACTGACATTGATTACGATTCTTTGTACTCTGACATAGATATTCTCTGGTGTGTGTGTGTGTGTGTGTGTGTGAGAGAGAGAGAGAGAGAGAGAGAGCAAGAGAGAGCAGTGAATAGGGAAAGAGAGAAAGAAAGAGACTACTTGTTCCATCTCTTGGTTTTTATACCCTTGGTATTGGAATTCTTAATTGCAATAGGTTATCCTATGAAATCGTATTACATAATCAGAGTCAATCTCAATTTCAAACAGAAAGAAAATATACAAGTAATGAATAGATAAATGAATACAAATTATATTCTTGATAAATTACATCAAAGTAACATGCAGATTAGAAAAAAATAAATATAATAAAATAAAGAAACAATTATGATTATTCCATAGTATTTAACAATCAGTGAGAGATAAATACTATGCAAATACACATACAAAAGGAATTATATGTTGTTATTACTCCTTGTTAGAACTCCAAGTCCACGGCACTGCTGGCATGGTGAGGTATCCAGCCTGCCCCAGACACTTGGCCAAGGTCATTAACATAAATTACTGTAGAGTAACTCAATTTATTTTATGTTTTCCCTCTTTGTTCCCCAACAAAGTGATTCATCAGATGCCATTGAAATTGGCAGATTCCATTTTCAGGATTTCAAGTTAATAACAAGACATGTCAATTTTGAGAGAGCAATTTGTCAGCCGGACTCAAATGCAATAGGTAAATAGAGAATGCATGTTAGGGATCATAATTTGACCTTTGTCTGTGACCTTTGACTTTTGGTCGTACTTGTCTTTATTGTTCTGTAACCCAAGCCAATGACCAGAAGCAGTTCCAGTAACACTATCTGACCAGGAAAATAATTGTTAATGACCGCTGGTTATGGCTCACCTGTTCAGAGTATTTTGTCTTTAAACATATTTTACTGATATAAATATCCAATAATTATATATTTTACTACTTACATGTATGTAACATACTAGCTATTAGTTATAAAATCAATATAAATAAAAAATTAAAATATGTTGATATTTGAACAAAATTAAATGTATGTATCTTTAAATTATTACATTATTTTAACCCGAATTGTAACTGTTTAAAGTGTGACACTTCCAAAGATTATACATTACCCGCATGCATGCCTTAACATATTCACACATCCTAAAGACACCTTACTATTTAATGCATGCAAAGCCGAGAAAATCTTGGCTTTGTCAGAAAAATCCGCCTGGATTTGTCACCTAAATGCAGTCATGCATATGTTAAAGTGTCAATTCTAACTCATTGATCTGCATGAAGTGGTCTATAGTCGGCCTAGATATTGGTAACTGGCACCTTTAGAATAACATCAGGTATATGACATAGGAAAGGTTGAGAGTTGCCTAGTGGCTTTGTTCATAGATTTACATGGTCTTAAGAAATATAAGCCTATTACTGTATTACATGGGTTAATATATTAAATATATTTCCATTATTAATGGTTTATTTCACTTCAGTGATAATACGATTATGGATACATGGTACCCTCCATTTCAAAAGAACTGATATTATTGTTTTTTATGTTGTAAAGAGTTTAATCATATTACAGGTTTCAGAGCAAATGTTTTTGTTGGAATTGAATGTACGGTGTTATGTTATTTTTGAAATTTCTGTCAGTGGTGTCCTTGACATTAAAGATTAGATCTGAGTTTGGGTTGAACCATCTACAGAAAATCTGCAGCTTTTTTCAAGAGGAACAATGCTGTTCAATGCTAAATAATATGGCAACAGGATTCCTTATTCCAACAGAACTTCTTGATTTTAACTCATGACCATGTTTATGAACTGGATAGAAGACATGACCAGGGACCAATTTTACGAAGTGACTGTAGCATACAAATGTTGTAAATTACAGGAAATGACAATTAATTATCAGTGATAAATTAACAGCACAATGTCAGCATGTACAGAGATGTCTACTAAATGCTTGTCGCTCCGAGTCCTACAACGTTCTGTTGGTGATTGGATACAGAATGTTGTGGTCCGTCATATAGTGGTGCAGTTACATGCCATATCTCCTCTATCCATTTGTCTTACATGCTTTAACTCCATCCACGCTGAAGGCAACCTGAGATGCCCCAAAGAGCAGTGCCTAATCCAGCAGTGAGATGGTTAATATGGCTGAATTCCCAAGGATGGACCTTCAAGTGTGAACTCTACTTTGTACTGTGTCCACACACATGTTCTTCCTCATGAAGATGATTCTTATCAAGGAGTCACGTCACAGTATGATAGTGATAGTATAAGTTAATTTAAACATTATTTATTCTCATGAATGTACATACATTCAAGACAATTGACAAGGCGTTATTAAATAAATATATACATCATGAGAGGAGATTGACGATCAGGATTATGACCTCCTATATTAATGTCGCTCCTCACAATAAGTTGAGTGACATGACAAGAATTTCACACATTTAACTTGTCCAAACTTTTGAGGGGACACAATATCATTTAAATTTATACATTCCACATAGACACACAAGAAATGCAAGTCGTGTTATTATGTGACGCTGTTTCCCCAGATCTGGTGATTCTACACCCCGAGCGAGAGATTCGCAACACTGTGGCTAACATTGGATTTCTGTCTTTGCAAAACACACAAAGTCGTGATGTCAGGTGTGACATCCAATGAGAACAAGATGGCTTACGAGTCGTCGGTCAACTAAGATCGAGCCTCGACCTCATGTGTACAGCCATACACCAGGAATAAAAGATCTATTAAGTAGATTGTAACATTACAGCGACCATTCAATAGGAAATGGGTCCGCATTTTGAATGTGAGATTTAGTATACGGGTGATCGTTTACACCGAATATCCCGTGTGACTTATGAGATGGAGCTCCATATGTCTAGCCAGGATTGTGTTACAAATGAAAGGCGTAGGAATGGGCATTGGTCATAACACTGGCGATCTAGTAGTATTGTTGTCTTTATCCTGGTCTCAAATACCACCAGTGGCGTATTCTGTGTCCACTGTCACTTTGAACATATATGTTATAATAAGTAAGTGATCCTCATTGATAATCACACATCACTGGCTGTAGTTATAGCTTCCACATTGTCAGCTCAGTACATATAAACCTCTGTGTGTTGTGTTTGTGAAACTTTGACAATAACAAATTATCAAAGATGGTAATTTGTACTGCAACTTCATTTATCAAGGATGTATTCTTCAATGATTGATGGAAAATTCCTATAAAAACAAACTACAAATAGCTCCTATTTATAGATGATCTAGGTCAGTCTTCACTGGCTAACCTAGGAACTAGTGGTCAAATGATAAAAGTGGTCAATGCTTTTTTTCCCCAATTATCAATGGAAACTAAGTAAAATATTTATCTTTTAAGTTTCAATCTCAAGCAATCTCAAGAGTTCTGATGTAATATAACACAATAACATGCTCACACAATGACTTAATTATAAGGGGATGGCATAGCATAGTTGTAATATGTCAGCCTACAACAACAAAGATCCGAGTTCAAATCTTATCTGTGTGATCAGTGTCATATCAATTATTAAGAACAGATTCAAAATCCATAAATATTTGATTTGATACATAGTTTATAATTTTTGGTATCAGCATCAGCCATGGCTCATAGATTTTACTGTAAGTCTTGTTGTTCTCATTCCATCATAAACAGGTACCCACAACATTGCAGAAATACTGTGTTAAGTGGCAAGTAAACTGCAAACTCATTTATTTCCGAAGACTAATCTGCAAGTTACCTGTCTCCGGTAGCCAGGGAGGTAGTTATTTCTCTAGGTATCAATTTGTCAATCAACGCTCAGCAAGGCATCCAATCAATCTCTGAAAGTTCCGCAGACATCTGCATTCCACATGTACAGTTGCGGCCATCAGTCTGTGGTAGGTACACACATGTGTCGGTAACAGACAAGACAACAGACACTGTCTTTCACGTAATAGACCCAGGTGTGAATTACCAGAATGGAAACAAATTCGGAAATCAACTTTCCTTCTTCTGGATATTTTAATGAACAATTTTATCAAATATGAAAACAGTTATCAGGGGAGATTTATTTATCGCATAATCATGTTCATACTTTCCTGTGGTAGGTGCCTGACAATCTGGCCGGGAATGAGATACAGATTTCTTACAATCACGAATACTGGCCTGTCGGATAATTAAGTAATATTGAACAGATATCCCAAATGGATCCGACCAAATGAAAAAAAGTATGGTCTGGAGTGCTGGAGTGTGTTATTATCTGCAAGGTGAGACGTATTCACTCCAGTTCTGTGGTAGGTATACTGTATTGGCGTCATCTGTTTGCCATCGTTGACCCAGAGACCAGAGCCTGCTTCGTGTTATGGAGTACTTCTATTGGTCTGTTCATCAGGTCAGGGTTATAAAGACTGCCTGGCTTCACGCATCTCTCCAATTGGGTCTGATCCCAGCCAGACTTCTTTGGGGTATCTCGGCACTGGCCATTATGAGGAACGATTGCACTCCAGGGAAATACTCTTTTCAGCAGGCACCATTAGATCACCTGAAATGTATGAGATGAAATGTGTGTGTGGCTTATTGTAATTGTCATATGGCACACATGATATGTCTACCAGCAGACCTCTCTTGCTGTGAAGCTATGGTGAAGGAATCTGAAGCATTGCTTTAATCGAGATGAAATAGTAAAGATTGAATACATATGGCATTGCTAAGAGTTATTTTGCATTTTTCCATCATATTGAAGTCATACATATGAAGGACATTTTAACCCTCCCCCTGCTGGGTCCAACAGAATTACAGCTCTGTATGGCATCTATGGTTTCCGCCAACAAGATAGAGGTTAATTAACTTTCTAATTGAGAAATATCTGACTGGTTTTTTTTGTTGGATATATAGATAACGGACAATAGATGGGAATTCCTGTTTGCATTGCTTTCTTTCTGTCTGATGCTGATGGTCGGCAGTAGATGGAGGTTTGTATTAAAGGTAAATAGAGTCTACTGCTGTTTGTATTGAAGGTAAATAGAGATTATTGCTTTCTGGAGACAGTGGTTCTCAGTGAGAGTTGACTGTGTGTGATATTGATAACACCCCAGACAACACCAACCGCCCCGCCCCTGCTCTGAGTCCCTCTCTGTGTACGGCAGGGTGCATGTCTACCCCCACAGGTATTCCTCATAAAGTCTGACCCCCCACACAGACACCACCAACAATCACCACAGCCAGGAGGATTTACGAAGACCTTGTGGTCAGCCGTCTGGACACCATAATGACCACTCTCGCACACAGACATCATTGTCCGGTCTCTATTTGCTGATGTGGCTACTGGGCAGTATTATCAGCTGATCAGGTAGTCTACAAATATTGGTCTTCGCTGTCAGTCTCTAACTGTCCAATTTATCTGTTGTCTCTGGACAAACAGCATTATGATGATGAAGATAAGATACTCTGGTTGCCAGATGTTCCCGACTTCAGAATCATGTTGATGTTTGGAGAATAGATAATTTGAGGTTTAATTTGGAAAGCCATGTTATTTTAGTTAAAATAACTTCATTTTTGTGTTGTCCAGGAATATGTATCTTCTTACAGTTGTGGAATTAAATACTTTTCTTGACATCTTGCATTCCTTATGTATTAAATAATAGAATAATGTCCTGTGTATCGTTTCTCGAAGCTCTTGTATCTACTACGAGACCATAAGCACTCTTGTAGTGATCTCTTACACATGGCGATCTGGAACTTATGAGAGTGCTATGGTCTCATAGTGGATAAAAGAGTGTCGAGAAACGATATCCTGGGTTATTAATCAGTATACTAGTCACATACAAAAGTTCAAAGTTCAGCCACAGACGGATGACCCAGGACCTTACTCTACACAGTAAACATGGATAGGAATTTTGAAACATTGTCAAAAATAATTTATTTGAATCACCTACCTAAACTTAGAAAAGATGTTTAAAATATCTAATATTGTAGTAGATACCATAATTACACCCATCTTTCCATCCCCACCCCATCCCCAACTTGTCCCGGATTTCAGAGCCATGTCATCCAGTGCAGAAATATGCGTGCACATTGAGTTGCTTAATACCTGTTTATACTACCTGATAAGTCTGTGCTGGTGTATGCACCTATTTACTGTAAGTACTGCAAGCATGTCCCCGTATCAAAGACTCGCTAGCGGAAAGGATTCTCCACACAACAAAGATGTCGGAGATAACAAACCCCAGTGGTGTCTGCGTTTGATAAAAATTGCAGATAAATATGAAAGAAAATCTCAATTGGAAGCATATATTAGCCATCTCCGTTGACCTTTGGAAGCCCTGTGTTGGAATTCCTAACTGGAGATCAGCACCAACCATTAGTCTGTGAAGTCTTACTTAATATCAATGATGTCGTGACAATGCAATAGGAAATCTTCAAATAATTTTTTAAATCATATGCAGTTACGATTTCGGACATGTGGAGGTTTTACAAGACAGACTTCAGAGACCCTTCACGTTCCTGAGCGGCATCTGAGTGCCAAGGTGGAACCTGTTTTGGGAACCAGAATGGAGCAGGTGGTTTATCATCCTCCAAAGTTACCCTCTACTTCATCTCCACACCCAGGTGTTTCATCAGTGTACAGTGTGAATAATATCCTGGGATTTGTCTTAATCCAGCCCTGTGTCACCTGGTCCAAAGGAAGATTCATTTGTTTCTTTATTTACTTGTCTGTAGATCAACTTCAATGATTGTAAGGATATACTTTCATGAGAGGACGACCCAGCGATGATGAATGACATTGATTTGAATCGTCAAATATGTTTCAAAATTTGCATTTTTATCAAATTATACCAATTTCACCTTATTGTAATCATTGACATATGACATACACTCAGGATGTTTCATTCTGGCAGGCCATTTAGTTGGACACGTATTTATGCCAAGTTGTAACAGTATCTCGGTGGTCACTGGTGATGAAACATTCTTGTGAGCGTATTTCCACGTAGTGACATTAAAAATAACCTAGAACTTGAATTATTGTGACGCATCAGTCAGAATTATTGTGACACATCAGTCAGAATCATTTCCGGCACCCTATGTGCAGTACGTCAGGCACGACACTTAGGACATAAATATTTAATCATATTTTTTTTATCGAATGATTTATTACTGATGTATTTTGAAAAGCACTTCTGGGATATTGAAAGATGCTAAGCTATATATGAATGCATCAGGACCTAAGGTTATGAAACTTTTTTTAGTGCGATTTCATGCTCGAATCCTAATGCAAAATGTAAGTTGAGTGTGAAATTGTACTCTAAATGATTCATAACAACAGAGCGAGGTGCATATATCATGTAAACAGTTTCTCCAGCCGGTGTACTGCATTCAATATTATTATTATTTTTCTTTTTCTTTTTTTTCTTCTTTTTCTTATTGTTATTGTTATGTATTATTATTTGTGTGTGTGTGCGTGTGTGTGTGTGTGTGCATGTGTGTGTGTTATTATTAATGTTATTATTATTATTATGGTAATGTGTTCTATATTTTATATTCTATATTTGGCTGGTGACAGTTCAACTGGTGAGGTACAGGTACAATAAGAGATATCTATCCCACCCACTGTTAAAAGCTAAAGTGCCTGTTTAATCAATCTGCCATTTAGCGGCGACACATGTCCTAATGTGTGTAACATCTATGAATGGACCGTTCCCATTAAACATGTCCGTAGGGTTTGCCGTTTACCTGAGATCTCGCGGGCTCTGTGTGAACAATTCGTATCAGTATTATCATGTACGCGTGTATCTCACTTTGCTCTGAGACGTAGAGAGATCATTACCTTGATAGAGATCTGAAATTGGATTTATTTCTCAGCAATGCTTAAATGTCTCGCATTTATTCTCTAATGGATTGTATCAATGAAATATGCTTTAAAAAATATCAGACTTTTTTTTTTCATGTCGCCACTTTCACTTTTCCTGAAAATTGCTGTTTATTATGACTACCTGTGACTACCTTGGATCCAATTTGATGAAATTCATAAATATTTCAATTTTAATTTTCAGCTTGGAAATATTATTTACGTGTGTAAATTTAAATTGTTTTCTTCTTTATAATTTGATACCTGCTTTTAATGAGAACTATGCTGATAAACATGTGCGACATGGAAATGTTAACTGGGTTTAACTGCACACTCCCAAGATATACACACATGTTAAACAACACACTCTCTGTTTTACCATTGAGATAGTAAAACAAATATTATTCCATCTATTTTAAGTAGCAAGATGATTACTTTAAATTGCCTTCTTATTTACAAAGAAAGTGGGTTGTGTTGCACTCTAAAGTATATGAATAAATTTGTAAACAGATTTTAGCAATTAATATTTCAGATGAGGAGACTAAAATAGTTTTAGAATCTTCCTAAACATGTATTATTTCATCATATTAAGACTGCTGTATAAACAGTCATCCCTAGTAAATAGATATAGTTAATATACATAGCTTCCGATGTCTGCATTGAATAAAACAATACAAAAGTAGGATTTGAACCACATTATTCCAAAGAAGCTGACACCAGATTTAAATAAACAACATTTTCTGGTTTAGATTTTTTAAAGTGTATAATTCCTTGAAGTTCCTAAAAGGAAACCACATTAGCATGGACTAGGTATTATGTTCTACATGCTGTACACTTTAAACATTGTTTATGTATTCTATACACGTTTTTCAAATGTATTTCAAACCATTGCAACATTTCTTCTAACCCATGGTTCACCAGTTGTGCTGTTTTCAATAATACCTTCAAGTACCTGATACTCTTGTGCGACTTGTTTCAAGTTTGACACAGTAACAATATTTCTCCTAATAATTTTCTCCATATTCTACAAGCTGAATGTTAGGCCTGAAGTATGCTGTAGGAAAAATGAGCATATTCTGCAATAGAATTGTTAGCATTTTAATTTTTACACAAAACATAAACGTGGTAAGGAAACATCAGAGAACTCGTAAGATATATTTACAAAGGTTGAACGATAGATCTAAGAAATGACAATAAACTTGTAGAATGAAAAAATATGACATTCTTTGTAAGGATATGGCGTGTACATGTTAATGCACTAGAATATATGTCTGAAATGTATTTCTATAGATTGCGCGAAATGCTATGTTGAGTTTTTCACACAAAGACCACACACTTGCACTTTATGTTCTAGAAAACTGAACATAAATTTTCAATGTGTGAATGTCCTATTTTTAATGATGGCACATGCCAACAGCATGCTCAATAATAAAAGTGCATCAATGTGGTTTATGTGAGTGTAAAATTTGACATTAGCTTGGTGTATATTTATCAAATGTTATGTTGTGTTTGACACGTAGTGCTCTATTATTTAGTGCAGGTTTATGTAGTTTCTATTTTTGCATTACACAAATCTATCATACTCAAATCTATGTGAATGCACCAAAATGCTTTACTGAAAATATGATTACAATATTAACAGGTGCTAAGCATATTTAAACTAAACAATCATTACCGTAACTTATATCTTAATTAAGTAAATGACTACTTATATCATGGCTTCCCATTTATTGCCTTCCTTCTGTTAGTATATCAGATGATTAAAGTTTACAAAAATTCAATTTCCCATCAAGTGACATTTAATTGCAAGTTTTCAAGTTCTCATTTACAGCAGGTGGAGAGATATTTAACCCTATATGGGTTATACACAAGGTCTCTCTTGATTCAAGGTGGGAAACACTTCACAGACTCAAGTGAAGTATTTTGATCTCATTTGACCCCATGATTGTCCAGTTTAGGACAATGTTTGACCAGCCAGCCGGACAATCTGACCATTGGTCATGGTCAGACAGGGGAAGTAATGACTTTTCACAGGGACCAGCAGGAAGAGATCACGCCGGTGCGATCCTACACGCTGCATTTGGTCGCCATGTCAGCTCTTGTCTTCTAATGTCGTGTGTTTATAGAATATGATATGGAGATATACCTCTGGTTCCAATATCTGGCTAGATTAACTTATTGCCGTGAAAATCAATGCATTTTCATAGAGTGCAGCTGGATTTATGATAAGCTATTGCTCCTTTTGATGTTTTTAGTTGTGCAGATCATATCCAGGTTTAGGGCCTATATGCAGAATGCTATCCTCTTGTTATGTTTCATATGTACAATTGTGTTCATACATTTTAGATCTGTATCTTCTGATTTCTAATTTCACGAAGTTATTGTAAGCAAATAGATATTAAGCTTCAACATTAAGATTATGATCTTAATTAGAAAAAAAAGTAAAAGGAATAATTAATTTATTTATGATTGGAAATTGTAATTAGAAAAAATAATAAAAGGAATAAAAGGAATAATTCATTAATTTGTGATTGGAAATTGGAAATTGGACCTCCTTCTCTAAAGTAATTTAAAATATCTCATTTTCTGCTTTTAGATGAAATTTGTAATTTCAATGATGAGGAAATGGTCAAGGTGCTATCCAGTCAACTTATGCCGACTCATAAGTTTTATAAGTGGACACTTGACCAGAGATCTGACCTGTCTCAGAGATCAAGAGGCATTCACGTGTGAAGTGTGAAGTATAGTTTCTCACCTGGAATCAAAGAGCTTTATAATGAGCTGACATTTTGTTTGAACATTCCTCTAGTCTTTGTTCACACACTTTGAAATTCTATGGAGAACTTTGACTTGATTGGAATAGCGATCCATTTTACTAGCTTTTGATTGATTATGTTTTGGTGTGAGATGGCTTTATTAGTCAGTTTTAGAAATGGATGATTGATTGTGTTTTCATAGAGGATCGGCAACTGGGAGAGTAAATTACGGTGCTGATAGACGTGGTGACTGGGTGGCGCAGAATTAGGGTGCTGATAGGGGTTTGATATGAAGGTCGGATACCATTCAGTGGTTAACAGTTAAGATTTAGAGTAAAGTGATGTCCTTTCATTTCACAGAATATTAACTCCTCTCCTCATAAGGTGGTACTTGTTGTTTCCCTGCTTGGCGCTCAGCATTAAAGGGCTAAAGCAAGGACTGGCCAGCTCGGATTCAGTGGGGTATCATTGTACTATCTGCGACATGATATTCTAAGTGAACTAGCACTATAAAAACTGGTGGAAATCCAAAC
>JAUTBV010136928.1:0-26765 GCA_032361325.1 Lepetodrilus fucensis
CCTCCCTCTCTCTCTCCCTCTCGCCCCCCTCTCTCTCTCTCTCTCTCTCTCTCTCTCTGTGTAACTATAGGGGGCATTGCCAAACATGAAAACAATATGTTTATATAAACTTAGTGGCGAAAATGTATATCTAAATTATATATATATATATGTATTCTTTTTTATTGGACATAGAAATCATATCTATTCTGGGAAAATTAGTTGTATCCGAATATGTAATAACCCCGTTGGTAATCTATAACCCATGTAAGATGATAGTTCCACTTTAATATGACGAGCATGCAGGAAAGCCAAATGTTTCAGTTTTTTCTACATCCGACAGTAACAGTCTCAAAGATCGAGCGTTTGTACTGATAAATGTTGGCCTCATCCAATTCAAATGTATTGAACCAGCACGTATTTATTTCACCTTTCAATGTTATAAAAATATATAGTAATTGTTATGTGATGATTGAATATGTTTGCTTTGACATTAAACTATGTAAAGATTGGGCTGACATATTGTTCACTGAATATGATGCATCTTTAAGACGTATATCACTATATAAAGTGATATGTCATTGTCATATACCGTGAACGTTCATTTTTGCGTAATATTTATCAATCCAGTCGATAAAAGAAAATGTATCGTTCAAGATAGGATGTTACATAACTATTTGAAGATATATCACAACAACAAAAAAGTTAATTACATATGGCAGAATTATCTCTAATTAATATGTAACTGGGTTGTTTTTTTTAACTCGTTATGACCTTTGTAACTGTGGGTTAGTCCTTTGTGCTTTCGTTTAAGAACACCCGCCTACTACCAATATGAATAAATATGTCATTAAAAGTGTGTTGTTGAACCTTTTTTATGTAGGCCTATATATAAAAAAGACAAGTAAAGATTCCCTATACAGAATACTGATTGTAAGTTGTGAAGTATAGAGAAGGCATAACGGAACGGTACAGATAGCGTTTAGAACTTTTTAAAACTAATTTTAATTAATCATAAATATAGTCGTGATGAATGTGTTGCCCATGATAAAGTTCTTATTTGAAAAAGAGAAATAAAAAATCGAAATAAATACAATACAAATGTTAATATGGAAGCAATACTTATGTAATAATTCTATTTGAAAGCTTGATGATGTAGATGTAAATCGTCAGATATTGGTCATTGACTGTACAGGCCTGTAAAGAAGAGCTGGTAATGCTGGTATGACAAAGTATATGTGAAGCTTGTATAAAATCACCTCAAAGAAAGTACAAGTGAACGGTAAGCAGGAGATGAGCACATAGAGAAAGAGAGAGAGAGAGGGAGAGAGAGAGAGAGAGAGAGAGAGAGAGAGTAGTAGTAGTAGTAGTAGTAGTAGTAGTAGTAGTATAGAATACAATTAGGTAACATTTATAATCGAAATTGTCTTTCTTACGTGTGCAATGCTATTTAAACAAAAATCTTCAACTTCATTGTCGACAAACATGTTTTCATTCAGAGTTACTGAACATTAAATTGGATTTTATTTAACCGGTAGGGCCTGTAGATTCGATCCATAAAACAGTATCTCTATTGAATGTCAAACAGACAGGTATCACTTTAACACTCATTTTAATGTTTAGCAAATACTCAACTTTGCTCATGCAGATACGCGTAAGGTTTATATCAATATAATATATTGAATGGATCAATATACAGAACAACGCTTATTATTTGAATTGTGACGAATGATACATACCATAAGTATGATACTATATATATCCAGTAGTATTTATATTGTAGCCTAAGACATTACTGACTGTTATATAGATCAACTATTGTTTTGTCAACTAACACAATGTAAAAGCGCGGTCATATAGAGAACGATGTTAAAATGTATTGATAACGAAACGAGAATTTGGAGAGAAAAAAAATTCCCTATAAGCGCAAAACGTTGTAGCCTACCAGGTTACATTGTATAACCATAACGATTTAAATACGAGATTTCGTTCTGCACTTTCCGGATTCGTTGGAAATGACTTGGCGAGCGAATGTTTTCCTGATGCACGAAACGTTTGTTTTATTATATTTTTATTTTATCTTTTGACTGGCCAATCAACGCTCACCATTTGAAGTACGATATAATTTCTGTTTTGGTTGGTTGATTTGTGCTTTAAAGCCACTTTCAAGAAAAAAAATTACTCACATCATGGCTTGCATGGATACTGCTTGTATACTAATCTGGATTTCCACTAGTTTTCATAGTGCTAGCTCACTGGAATAGTTTGCCGCAGATATAACATGAATACCACACTCAGACACAGTATACCAATCACAGTATCATATACTCGGCTCCATACTGTATATCAATGCTGTGTTGGTTGGTTGATTGTCGTTTCAATATTTGTTTCTCACATCATGGCTTCCATGCATATGTTATAGTCGTTGTCAACGACGTTTCGTAGTAATTTTGTCGATCTTTAATGATTTTGACATTTTTCTAAGATTAATCTAGCAATTTTAAAAATAATTGTGAAAATCATTAAAAATCGAAAACATTGCTACGAAACGTCGTTGACAAGGATTAGCATATATTATACTAGTCTTCATTTCCACCAGTTTTTATTATCACTGGAATATCATGCCGCAATGGATAGTATACTAATAATTCCAAGCCGACCAGTCCTTGCTTTTTACCACTTTAATGCTGAGCGCCAAGCAGGGAAACAACAACTACCATATTTTAAACGTCTTTTGGTATGACGCTACAGGGTGTCGAACCCACGACCTTCCGCACTTTAACTATTAGGAACATTCTTGGATCATACTACATGTAGTTAAATATACATGGACAGCTAATGATAGCTGCTGGTGTATTTTTCTTCCTTTTTTATTTTTCTGTATTTTGGTATTTTATTCTTTCTTGTTTAAATGTCAATGGGGACAAAGTTTAATTTTCACCAATGTTCGAATATCGTGCGCTCCTCTCTGATGAAATACTTCACATAATCGAGGGCTTTAGATCAAAGGGCAAATGTCAGTATGGACAGTCAATAAGAGTTTTTACCGATCTTTCCATCGAGATTTATTTAAGGAAATCACCGTAAACCGATATTTCGGTTCTTGAGGTGAATTCGAGTGAATTATGATGCATCCAATTACATCAACGTTCATCTATTTCCATCAAATACAATATTTCCATCCCAAACTTGCAACGACTACAATTGAGATCGAGCCACTAGTAGTTTCCCTTCAAAATATGTGATTTATCTTCAGCGTACCCTATAAAAACTCTTGAATAGAATAACGATGGTCTGTAGCCACGACGAATCCACCACAAATGTATATAACACGGATTCTTCTATATAAGCATATCTTACGATCTATGTCCATTTCATTGCGACTTCGTGGCATGGTCTATTTCACGTGTCAAAGGTGACAGACATGCTATCTACACAACGCGGTGGTCCAATGTCAACATACATCGATTTCAAATGAAAGAAACATTAAGTTCCCGGATGCTTATATTTAGCGGTCTTCAGTGCGACTCGCACGAACTATCCCGGTCCTACAGGAAGTGGATTATAGCCAGCTTGTCAATCAAGGGAAGGTGTAGATTTCTCATCTGGCGCGACCTGTCTCTATTTCGAGTTAGATTGCTCTGTGATATATCTTAGAGGTCAAAGGACACAGACACACCATTACAGGAAATATTGCTCCGTGTAATCAAACGGTCGGATGCCAAGATGAAATATCTTTATCCCAGGTAACACGGATTTTTATGTGAATAGTCTCCAACATTCAATAAGTCTGAATGAGGTTTTTTTCAAATCAATTCTTTGTTATTGCATTTATCATTTGTTTCGCTTTTTATTAAGTTGGAATTTATAACCAAAAAATACATCACAATTATTATTCTTTTTTTTTATGGCATATTTGAACAGTATCGTTGCACACAGATTGTTTCATCAGACAATTCTCACAACTTTAGCAAAATATAAAATAATATAGATTTGAATTAGATACGACAATTCGCTTAGTAGGGCGTTTAACAGTGGTAGGGAAAGGTTAACTTGTGTATAACTATACCCACGTACACAAGTACAGATAGAGAACGGGGAGCGAGCAGTTCCAGGGAGCGAGATGAATCGGTGACGAAAGTTGAGTGAGAAACATAATAGACAGAACTAGAATAGAGAGAAAGACGAACAGAGAGACAGAAGAAAGAGAGAGTGAGAGATAGAGGCTGATAAGAAAGAAATAATGCTAGAGAGAAATAGAGAGAATGCGAGAGAGAGAGAGAGAGAGGGGGGGGGGAGAGAGAGAGAAAGAGAGAGAGAGAGAGAGAGAGAGAGAGAAATAGGCAATGGGATGTTGGCTCCTTTTTCCTTTTTCGATATTCAAGATTTTGAATAAGGAGCGATAGTGTTCTACGGTACATGAAATATTATGTAATATTCAAATTTGATAGTTGCAATGTAAATACAACCTATCAGCCTATGTAGGTGTCATATGAGCACACTTCCGGTTTAGGCACGTGTTAAGCATTTTCGTGATTTGTCGTGTAGTATTACGATACGTGACAAATTTGGTGTTAATACATTAAATATATGTCATTGGTGCTTTATAAATGCCTATAGAATTTCATAATCATAATTGAGAAAAAAAAACTAGAAACATTTAAAACGGAGCCAACTTCCCATTGCCAGAGAAATAGAATAGACAGAACTAGAATAGAGAACTCTCTAGACAGACAGAGAGACAGAATAGAAATAAAGGGAGTAAGTATACTCTGGTACGTGCTGTACATCGTGTCGTGTCTGGTGTCACACTGTGTCACACTGTGCCACACAGCTCAGGGTTCCCTCCAGACCTACCATTGTTTCCATATATATACAGAAGGCATCCTGTGTTTGACAGACTCTAAACTGGCACATTGCCAGCACTCTTGCAGCAAATTTTCAATACACATATCTATAAATAACACGTCATGGTATCAACAAGATGACCTCACTAGCGCATGTGCTCATGGTTGAACCACGCTACGAGGAGACATTTAAGAGAGGTTTCGCAACACTACGGTTACGATTAATTTACGGATACGATTGTAATTAGTATATGACGTCAGAGACTCGCCCGACGTGTAGTTTCCCGTTTCACGTGTAGGGAACCTGTTGCCGGTTGCACGACGCTCTTGTAGTGCTACAATAGTTGTAACTGTGCTCCCGCCACACGACGTTACAATAGTTGTAGCCTACAAGAGAGTCGTGCAACGGGCACCCGGACGGTAAAAAACGGGAAACTACACGTCGGGCGAGTCTCTGACGTCACATACTATAATTACAACCGTATCCGTATTCGTAACCGTAGTGTTGCGAACCCTCTCTAACGTATCGACTTTGCACTATCTTGTTGGGTGGATGAGGGTCGGAGATATTGCATTGACTGAATTAGCATACTCTTATACGGCGCTTGTTAAACGAGTATAGCTGATATATTTTTACTTCGCAAAGTTTTATATTGGTCTACCCATAACCCTATCAGTATATGTTACTTGTGATGACGTCTTTTGACAAAGGATGGTTAACAACCCAAATGTCCGTTCTTACGTGTTGATCCGTAAAAGGCCGTAACATGGATGACGTTTTAAAATAAAAATCATTCATATTTCTATGCTAACCGGACGGTTATTGCATCGTTATCAGTTATCAGCGACCGGCTGCAATGAATGTGCAAATAGATTTTACGTTATTAACGCGAGAACCATTACGCTCGCCATTTCAGAACATTAAGCATGTTAGGGCAACAACCTCGTGTGTTCTCGCTGATTCGCGCGTTAAAAGTCATGCGCATCGATTTCACGCCGGTGTGGTCTACGATGTTGTTTTGATTGACAGATGATTGACAACAATAAACAGCCGACGGGACATTAGTGACCACATTTACTGATGTTTGCGGACCGTCTATGTACAAGCCTACTCAATGACACTGTTTTCTTTCGCCGTATGACTTCTGTTAGCGAATCTGTGTCGTTTTAATGTCAATATCGACCGATTTGTGATATGGACCCTAAGTCTTTTATATGTCACTGTTCGAGTCGTATGAAGCTTTAAATAATTCAACCATCGTGCCGTCGTCTCGATCGATGAAGAATGACCGGGTTCTCGTATTTTCACGTCGAAAACTTTTCTACTCCAGAACAACACGCCATTGCAGTAATGGATGCCGGGTGACTTCCGGTTGAGTAAAGTGCCGTGAGACGACAAGAAAGATGGAACACATCGTGAGAGTGCAGAGAGATCGTTCTCTTGAATATGGCGGTAGGATTATAGAAGGTTCAGATGAAGTCAGACTGCTAACCCCGAGCAGTACTATATATATAAAAGCCAGCGGGTAAAAACACGACGAAAGTGTTGAAGAAATTTATAGAGATAGACAATTTAAACTAAACCCCTGACGTCTATGCGCAATATCAATAACTTCGTAATTTATAGAGATGAACATTTTAACTAGACTCTAGACGTCTGTGCGAAAGATGAAAGAAACCGTAATATATCTATAACTTGAGTAATAACATAAGATAGCATAGCCAAAATATGAGAGAAGAAAATAACGAACCCGAATGAAAAATGGTATCTGAACAATATGACGAATACAAATGCACAGAAGCAGCAGGTATATTATTAAGATTACTCCGACGATAACAATAGGAAAGAACTATTTTAAACAAACAATATTGTATTCGCAAGTGAGTATTTAAATTCAATTCCCAAACAGTGTTTCATTCATTGCTGATGGTTGGGAATGAACATGTTCAAATATTGATTGAGAAAGATTATTAAAAGTATATATTTTACGAATTGACAAACGAATGTATCTTTTTCGCGAGGATGAATTCACAAAATCATATTCTTAAGTCATCTTCAGTTTATTAGAAGAAAATAAATCGATCCATTTTTGTTGTTGAATCGTCAGGATATTCATACAACATTGATACATTCCTACATACGAATACAAGTCTAGCTATTAATCGCTTAAATAGTCTCCTATCTTATTCGTACAGTTCTATAATTAAGAATTATAACGGAAAATCCCGTCCCTTTAAATATTTGATAACGGTAAAGCCCCCATAACCATCCATATACAGTTTTCTCTTAATATAATAAAATGATGTCAGAGTTAAGTTCGCATTCTATCTCATTTGACCATTAAAGCATGGACGAGCTAGTAATATATGTGGCATTACATGGGCTTCGTGCTATAAAATGGCATTGACATATCGACAAAATTGTATTTTGACACTGCAAATAATGTTTTAGCAACACACCGGAGCCTCCTGTTCATTCTTGGCGTCTAAGTTTCCTCACGTGCCTATTGAATGGCATAATTTTGAAACGACACCGAGTGAGGAATTCATCACAACACAGACGGCTTCATTGTATTTCCCTGCACGCGATGCTATTACATTCAAACAGATAAAACCTGATGGCTAACTGCATCAATATACCTAAATTGAAGCGCAAGCATAGTCCAGCTAACCTTGGAACATTGCTTTTTTCCCGCCATGCTGATTGCGTTTTAATTACCATCATCTAGGACATTGTTCCCAATTACCATCATCTATAGGACATTGTTCCCAATCCCATTCTAGTAATTGTCTCCCGGACTGACCCAAGCGAAATTGGCCATTTCCTATCAGAAAGTGAAAACCGCCACAATAATGTGTCGCGAGATGCTATCCATTGTCCCCTAATTCAGACTGTAAATAAATGTCGACACGGAAAATGGCAAAACGTGTTTTATGTGGCATCGGTGGCTTCGCGTTTAACGGACTCCTGATGGTGGTTGGGACGTACAAATATATACCGCTTCTCTCACAGAGAATGCCTAGAAATCAATTTCCCCCACTACCAATCTTGCAGATATCAGCCGTTTTTCCCAGATAAATATCAGCAGAAACGACCGTAATATTGATTCCAAACAAAACAAACCACATATTCCGCGAAAAAAGATGCGAAAAATTTAATATAATTATTCCATTCTTGTGTTATTATGTGATTCATTTCGGACACTCTCAATTTGAAAGAGGAAAAAAAAAGCTCTTCCAATAATTGAGTTTCCAAGAGTTTTTTAAGGGGGAAAGAAGCGTTGGCGAAGTTGGATCTACGTACACATAGCGACGCTGCTCCTTGTCTATATCACTACGTAGGCCTTATATCGACTTCGTGGTTATATCAACTCCAAACTGTTCTTTTCCGTTCGATCTCTCGATCGCTCGCTCTACTCGTGTAACAATTAAGGGCGTTGTTTGAACACTTCTTCAGTTTGATGGTAATTATTCCAGGCTATTTGAGCATATTCTTTAGACGCGCAGATTCACCTCTGGCTGTAAGGATAAGTTTCCCTCAACGTGTTGCCTTTGAAAGTGGAGTCATCAATCTCGGCTTGTAGATTTAAGCTCGTTTCCACGTCGTGTTGTAAGCTTATTTTCAGCTCAAGTTGTCGTCTTGTTCCTTGTCGATACCACTTGTCGGTGACTAGAAGGATGTTCTTATGTACGTGTGTATAGGCTACGTGGATACTTTACAAGTTAGTCCTGTTTATTTTCTCCATATTCTTCTTCGCCTTAGGTCATCATTGGTATCATATAATCGGTAAAGTTATATCTACGTATAGCCTATACACACGTAATAAGAACATCCTTCTAGTTTATATTTTAATTATTGGAATGAGTAAATATCGTGAATTTTAACATGTATTCAAATTCAAAATAGTTTCTCCATCCCATAATTAGGCTAACATTTAAATATTATTGTGGCTTTCTCAAGATTTACCTTCACACATAGGCCTAACATAGTTACGAGTCGGATGAAACTGAAATGTGTATATGTATATGTAATGTAGTCTCAACATTAGATTACTGGAATGTCATCCAGAAAAGGGTATGAATAATCGGGACCGAATAATTAAATCTGAAAACAATCGAGATGTCAAACGCACATAATAATCTTCAAATTTAAACCAGACGCATTTCAAAACTGATACAGAAAGATTCCATATGTAGAAAAAAAAAAGAGGAAAACATCCCGCATTTCTGTATTGAAATAGCACTATATTCGGCAGGAACGAAATTGGGGCAATTCACTTTTGGGACGAGTTCTTCCATTATGCATGTAACGATCTAACTTTTCTATAATGAGGCAATTATGGGGGCCTATTCTCGAAACGTTCTTACGAACTTATTAGCATAAGAACATTTCGTAGTCATACTATATATAAGAATCGTTAAGAATTGTTCTTAGGGTAAGTAGTTTGTAAGAACGTTTCGAGAATAGGGCGTGTTACATTGTCTGCTAACACAGTATTTGTCGTTCATACCAGGTACTAGTATATTATATATAACCGGTTACGTTAAATAAGCTTGACCAAAAATATCACCTTGCATCACCCTTCTCAAACATTCACACACGTTACAATTATTTCAATATCTGCATATGACTAAACATTGCCCCTTATTATGTACACACTCAAATTAAGGTTATGTATCAAGTAGTTCCTACAATTGGATTGTAGTATCATAATGATTATGTTATATTTGCATGCGACGTCACGAAAATATATTCTCGTCGGCGGTGGAGAACAATTTCGTATGCGGGAAAGAGGAATTTGGAGCACTTATCTGGCTACTTACAGTACAAATATGTAACGTATTGGGTTCATCTGTACCCATGGTCTTGTGGATTTTGCTCTAACACTTTATTAGTTACGTGTGAATCTCCAACCAAATATATACTATATTATAGTATATAAATAACGCACACCTAGTGGATGGTGTAATAACATCACTCAACCATCAATAAATCAACAAATCAATATCAATAAATAAATAAATAAATACTATTTAAAATAGTTATTAGTTGAATTTGTTTTAAATAAAAAACTACATGTACAATATACAAAAAATACTTGTTAAACAATACGTTTAACCACAGGACTTTGAATACTTATAATAACATAGTATACTATCTATCTTATATAATAATACTATTATTATATAGATAGATAGTATATGTTATTATAAGTATTCAAAGTCCTGTGGTTTAATTCATGAATACAAATTAAATTACTTATATTGAATAAATAAACAATTTTGTATTTTATTAAAATAGCACGTGTTATGATATAAAACTAGCCTATAACTAAAACTGCATAGCTTGAAGCTGAAGTCATCACTATTTCATCCCAGACACAATATGGCGAGTATATTGCTGGCATATCTTATCCAGATTGTGGTACACTTGCCATCACCGTGGCAATGCTGAGAAGCGAGTAATAAGCTTATAAACGTCACAGCCATCTCTACATGTAATCCGCCCGTGGCATAGTCTGCTTCCATAGATTCGTGTGCTAATTTCATAATAATAATCCAATATGTTGTCTCGCAGACCAGATGTTAGGCAATAAACCAAGCTAATATTGCCCGATAGCATCTGCGGATCTTTTAATGACGGGAGCGTATTTGACCATCTATTTGGAACAAGTGTGATTCTATCGCTGACGTTATTTATAGCCGGAGAGTGATTCTTATCGCTAATTGGAAGGGTCATATTGGTTCTTCTGGCAAGGATATCTGCTGGATGGAAAGATCTCCCCCCATTTTACCTACATTCAGGAAAGCCAGACATGTCAGAAGTCATTACATCAGATTATAGTTGCTCCCGATATTTTACGTTTGGAGAAGTCCAGTTTGTGGCGTTCTCCTGTCATTTTATATCATAGGTACTCTTCTCCAAGTCCCCAAGCCACGTCTAAATAGAGTTAAATGTCCGCAAATTGAATTTATTGTACATTTCGGAAGAGCTGCTGAACGTTAGAATGCTGTAAGTTCATACTGATTGCTTCCTTTATGTCGTCTTCTACTTTACGTTGAACCTAAACGTAACTTAGGGAATAGCAATAATCGACTTCCGATGTTGGATTGGTTTTACCTGCTACTGCATTCACGTATAATTTATAGTCTTCATGAGATTATTACGAGAATACCTGCGCAAAAGACCTATAAAATGATAAAATGGGAACGAAATCACGCACTGTGGAACATATGCAAAAAACGGAATTGGACTAGCAATATATTTTGACATGGAAAATTATTTGATTTCTTCATCAAAATACGTAATAAAAGGTCTCGGTGGTTAGATTATAGCTCTGGATAAATGCATACGTCAACAACGGGGCAGTGACGACGTCACCAGCCGACGTAGTTAGAAACGCCAATAAACCCAATGATACCAAGGATGGCACCCGTCTGGGATGATCACGCAATGCAATATACGTCTTATCGGAGAAGAGAGAAGACTGGGATCTATTGAGATGCATGTGCTCGACGCCTTTTACTTTGCAAGCAGCCGTCGGGAGACGAAACCGAATACTGGACAGGGGCAACATCACAGACAACTGAGCTGACTGGGTTCAGGCAAGGTTGTTATCGAGACCGGAGACGTATTAATCGTCATTCACTTAACTATGGTTACAGAGTAGTGGATCCGTGTATTGTCAGACACGCAAGCTTGTGGAATCTGGCAGCATCGACCAAGATCCAATGGCGTTCAGCAAAGAGAGTGTGTTATTCTTTACTGACAGGTCTTGTGTCTAGAGTCTGGTTACAAGTCATAGCAACACTATCTGGATTATTATTCCATTTGGTTCAGCTTCATTGAAGCACAAGAGTAATAGACTATAGTGGCCTCACAGGAATACAAGTGTCCTGAGATTTTGCTTGTCAATCGGCAACTAACCTCTCTTGACAATACCAATGCTTATGGATGACAAGGACTTTGTCATTGACACACGTCCTTGTGCAATTTTCTTTTCAGCTTGATTGGCATTAGTATGATCGTCATTATTACACTATCATGGACGAATTCCAGAGAATAACATTCCTCATTTTTGTTCTGTATTGTATTTTTTTTTAGGAGTTTTGACAGTTCCTCAATGGTACATCAATCTCTCTGGTCCACAGGATGACTACTGAAAGAATCCATCTGCGTTTGAATAAAACATTAAAATGAACACAAATAAATATACAAATCAGTCTTCTTTATTTTCCAGTCAAAAGTGTGGTTGTACAAACACTTTATTCTCATAACCAGTGGCGGATGCCCGACACATCTAACAGCTACATCAATAGCGACAAGACGATCGCTTGTCGACACCACAGTTAGATGATGGTGCTGTCAAATTCGTCTGCTTTGTCTGAGCAAGAGAGAAACCCGGCGCTGTCCCCGACGGAGTCAAAGTCTACGAGTTCTGACAGTTTCTGGAGCATACTTCTAATCCTGTCCTAAAGCACTCTGCGACATGAAGACATAATAACCCTAATCAGCCTACAGGGAGGAAAACGAGACCTACATCGGCCTTGACATCGAAAGGACCTTTTGACGCCTTAACAGCTCAGACGAAGCAAAACGAAAATTGACAATCCCCTTCATTCCATGGTCTGTTGGCTTCCATGAGTTGTTCCTAACACCTATATGATATTTATATATGTATATATATATAGACGTATCTACAATAGCAGCAACTGTAGCAGCAGCAGATGCTACGCGTATGACACTGTATCCTCTCCTCATTGTCAGGAGAAGCAGTAGGAATGGAGACAAAGACCGTTTGCAGAGAATAATCCCTCGGATTCCGACTAGAACAGAATGCTTGAAATGGATACACACAAAAAAAAGAAAAAAAAAGCTATGGATTAAGTGCAGTGCATATATACTTGTGTATATTGGGCCTGGATAGAATAATGGGGAATGGGCTTTGAAGCGAGAAATACGAGCAATATGTGTATATTTTGCCTGGATAGATTGGTGGGGAATGGGGTTTGAAATACGGTAAGCAATAATGTATATTGGGCCTGGGTAGATTGGTAGGGAGCAGGGTTTGAAATGAGCAATTTGTGCATATTGGGCCTGGATAGATTGGTAGGGAGTGGGGTTTGAAGTCAGCCCAGCCTGGGTAGATTGGTAGGGAGTGGGGTTGGAAATGAGAAATTTGTGCATAGCGGGCCTGGATAGATTGGTGAGGGAGTGGGGTTTGAAGAGAGTAAAGGCCGAGTGGGGTAACGTTTGAAAAAATGGATCTAGTGCTCAATGCAGCATCTACTTGCTTGGGGTTCAACTACAATTGATGACTTTTGAACTGCATATCAATATATGAAATTGTAAGTTTGAGCAAAAATATTTACATTATAAATATAAGGATTTATATAAGACTTCATTCAATTGATTCAATTAAACAAAGCCATTTAAACTAATTAACGTAAACTTGTACGCTTGTAAAGAGTACGCTTGAGAATGAAAAGATGATATATCTATTATGATGATAGGATCAGAAATATGTCACAATGCCAATCCAAAATGATTGTTTTAAAGAAAGATTGTCCTAGTATCATTACATTTCATATGTAATTTAATTAGATTATAATAGCAATGTAGCAACTTTGCAGAAGCAGAATAAAATAAGAATATTGTCAACTTCTTTGACACGATAGTTTGGAATGTGTACAAGTTTTGGCAAATAATACACAAAATACAAGAATGAAAAGAAAAGATAAATGTAAAATAAAAATAAACTGTGACTAGACTTTCACTAAGGAGGGAATCAGTGATAACTACATTGACACTAAAGTTCATACACGACCTCAGGAAAATTGCGCGAAAAGAAAAATATGTGTATTCCAAAAACCTTGATTGTCTTCAACAGCGCCGCTTTCTCAGCAAGACAAAAACCAAGTTGTTAACTTAAATATTGCATTTCAAAGATATGTATAAACCTGTGATCATACTCCACTAATACAATAATAAATAATATACTCGTAAAAAAAGGCTTGATGTTACATTACATATACCGTATAAATATATGATATAAAAACTATGTAAAAAAAAGAAAAAGAAAAAGCTGACAAGTTGGGAGTGCAGTAGATATAAAGGTAATTCTTTCGGTCTCGAGGGATTATTTTCTGCAGCAGGACTACGACAAGAGTGCAAACTATGTTTCATGACATGTCTACAAATCATATACAAACATTTTACAAATTCCCCAAAATCCTTGAATGAAGTCATGGTCACATTTAAAACCAAGACGCACACATCAATATACCCAATGGGACTGCATTTGAGGCGAAGTTTTACGAGTTGTACGATCTTGATGCACAATGATATTAAAAACTCTCAGTATACCAAGTTCAATGAGTGTGAAAGTGGTCGCAAAACGATGAACAGTTTAAACATGACATCAGCTGGATAGAGATGATACTCGCGAACATATACGTTGATGAAAATAACAGTTCTCGATCAACTCTAAATGTTGATAGAAATTCACAGGAACGATTAGGTGTATTAACATACTAGCATTATTCCAATTCTGTTTGAAAAAACTTTCAAATGTTTCAATTACCGTAAAGTCACAAAATTGCTCGCGACATATTGCTACCATTGAGGAGTAAACATGAACATTTGCATCGCATTGACAAACTCGTATGTAATTAGTTACAAATATCTCACAGAATTATTCACCCAGGCCATATAATAACTGTTGTCTGTCTTCCACTCAGCAATCAGTCACGTAGAAAATTAATTTCATTTGAAATAAAATATTTCTCTGTTATATGAAGTAACTAAACTGACAAATCGGATTAAATCTAACGCAAGTAGATACACTGAAATATCGCATTAAAGTAAATTTGATTCTGATGTCTTTCCACAACTCCGTACACAAAAGCAATGCTGTAAATGTATTGAAATGAACAAATTGAAACATTTGTCGTAAAAATAATAACAACCAATAACTAAGCTTATTCCAATATCGCAAACTTGGACATTTAAAAAGGGTGAACAAATCGTAAAGTACTTCATATGAGAAAAATTTGTGTCTTTTCAAAAATACCTGAGCTGAAGATAGGAACATTCTGATTGGAAGAATACTGGACAACCAGCGTGTTATATTATCGTATTCCTGACAAAACATAAAGCCATGTTAGCCGACCCGAATCTGAATGGTAAAAAGATGTCACAAAATAGCACAGTACCGTCGGCGGCAATCAACAAACCAATATGTGTAACAATGTCTAAAATTACAACTGTATCATTTCTTTTGTACAAACATTAGCAAAATGGAATTTCAAAAAAGTTCAACTCGATAAACTTAACTGAGATCACATCTTCTACAATCACAAAGTTGTAACAGTCTCAGTGGTTGGTACTTCCAGCATAATAATTAAAAAGTATGAATGCATTTTATGAAGATAGTAATTTCTTTCGCATATAAAACTGTACAACATCTTTGCTTGTGATAATACATTTCTTACAAAGAGAACGGTTATACTGGGCTGAAAGGAGGCATCTATTTGCATCGCAAAGCGATTTGCGTTTCTAGATATACACATATATATCATCGCGTATGCTGGTAGAGTGAACTTTGGAACAGGTATGAGCCTCTGAACGGACAGGAATGATGGTTCAATAACGTGGATGAAACTGGACATTTGTGTTCATGTCTACAACATTCTAAATTATGCATGGCTATTCGACTACATTTACAAATCGTGTTCTTTGGGTGGGTATAAAAAATCTTCTAAAAATCCTTTTGTTTAAATTTTCTAGTTAATTGTGGAACATGATAAAGACTACCATCTATACAAACATATCCAAGTTCCCATTCTCCAGGTTCAGAGAGTATACGCAACACTAAAGGGTCGTACCTATAGTTGGTCTGTAAATTGAAGCCTGCGCAAGACTATGCTAAATTATAACATACGTCCTCATCTACACACAAACTGCAGTACGAAGCTTTATTGAGAAACGCTAACCCAGTAACCAGTTGCATACAACATTGAACGCAAAACACGAGCGGCTGATGTGTGTGTGTGCGTGGTTACAGCGCAAACTACGTCGATGATTACAATTTTCTTAAGAAAATGTTGTAGACACGTCCATGGCGTGTATATATGTGTGTGTATATGTGTGTGACATGTGATACAGTATTTACATTATGAAATCTAGGAAGGCTGCGGGTCCCTCAATATGACATGATGCGCTATGCTACGAAGCAATTACAAGCAATATTACTCTTTTTACGATGGGCAGTCACAAAATGAAACGGGCAATTTTACAGAGCAGAATTTGGCACTCAAACCAACTTTGCTAAAACAAGGCAGACAAAATGTATGTTGAATTTAATTGAATTGCGAGGCCCCTTTTTTCCCCTGCTACGCTGTTGCCAGGGAAAACATACGTCGTATACATATTCGGAGACATACTTCTGACGCAAAAGCAGAAACGGTTATATTTACAAATATCCTTTCACCCACCGACAACACTTACATGTTAAAATCATCTGACTTTTTCTACAATGGACTAATATATATGTCACATGCAACAACATTATCAACAGAGGTTCAATCGTACATATGCCACTTTCATATATGCCACCAATCAAACAATAGTTAAACAACCCCTAATAATGATAATAATATATATTTGCAACAATTTTCTGTTTGTACACAACCCTCATGCTCCGGGGCGACCCCTGGACTCGCAAGTCAGTCCGATAATAGGGCACTTCACCTCTGATTGCAGTTGTCATCACTTTTGAATGAGCATGATCAAATCGGGGAAAAGGTCTTCGTACAAATAAAACAATACGAAAAAACTATGTACATTGCAACATACGGTGAGTCACTCATGAATTTCCTCCTTAAATAATACATCATATCAAAATATAGAGAAATCCGTTTCTCTTTGATGCAATACAGAATTTGCGCGATGAAACAATGAAATTCGTACACAATTGGGTCGACGTTCGATAAGGTTACAAGGATAATAATGATAACAAATCTGCTCAATGTCAAACAAAAATGGGTGATACAGTAGTTTAACCATCTCCCTGCTGGATTAGACACAGGTACTGCTTTTGGGGGCATCTCTGGTTGCCTCCAGCATGGAGAGGGTTAATAAACAGAATCCTCTGCTAGGGGAAACCTGACTTGCAACAAAACAAACTGATTTCATGTTGAACAGGGCAAGGTCGAAGTGGTAGTAGTAGTACTGCTGACAAAAGTTTGCACCAAGTTTTTACAACCCCTTGCTTTCAAGCTAGATGTGTTTACGGAACGAAAACGGCCAGACATCTGTCAAGACCCCATGATTTGCTAAGGGCTCTGGGAACTAACATACAAAATAGGTCGAGGCCACTCGGACCCCTTCTTGCACCACATGATCACAGAAGTTGGTTTCCACCAATAAATATTCATGAGCATTTGTCTATCTTACAACGCTGTACATAGTTCATAACTTATGCAGAGTATGCGATGGATGATGCCTTCATATATAATCGTGACTTAGCAAGACTCCACAAATGAAATACCTTATTAAAAGAAAACCAAATTTCCCCTACCTCGCGAACAAAGAAAACGCAACAATTTTTTTTTATCACTGACATTTACAAGATGGACGCCACCACAGACGCACGGACACACACACAGACACATGATGCTCAGACTAATTACTACGCTATCTATTGTTTTTTGGACTATTTACAACGCGTGTAAAGACGCAGTCGATCTCTTTTCCCCATCATCTGGTAACCCCCGTTGAAGTCAGGTACATCCGCCCGCCGGTCTGCATCTTGTGGGGACGTCTTCTGCTCTTGTTTGGGGGACTTTGTGCGGACAGACAGACAGACGGATGTACGTACGAACGATCAGACGGTCGGCGGTCAGTTTCTGGTCGTTCTCTGGACAAGCACTGCACGTAGAGGTCAAAGGTCACGACCTATATGAAGGTCACTGTGCTGGCTGGTAACCTGAAACATGGTAACCCAAATCCTTAGATTAACCATGATTAAGAAATCAAAAGAATGTCGCGCCGATCATGGAACCAATTCTTATTATTTTCTTTTGCAAGAAAATTACATGTGACCATTCATTATGAGGAAAGTCTACTTTTCTAAGTAAACGGATGTAATAATTTTTTTAACACTGCAATCAAATGTTCTTAGCACAAAATTAAAGTGTAAGTAACATACCATTCATTGTAAAGATAATTAATAAAAAAAATAACAACAAATAAAAATCAATTTCAATCAATTTCAATTTCAAGCAAAATGATCCGACGAAAAGATATACAAAAATCGTAATATACATTTCTAATTTTCCCCCTCCGCAACTTCGCTCAAATGAAAGATCACACGTCAGAATGTTGACATCTACAAAGGACTTAATATGATGTTCAAGAATGAGAATATATGAAACTTTCAAAAGGTATTACATTTCAATATATATTAATATAATATATATTTTCCTTTCATTTTCATTTCAGAATTGATTAGGCTTAATATTTAATCCAAACATCATGTTAAAATCTCATGTATAACGGCATTTGTGTCCATGATGATTAATAATCTGGAAGAAACAGCAAGAAAGCAAAAGACAATGATGGGCATTTGCAATGTGAATCCACACAATTAATAAACAATAACAAAAAAACAAAATTAAAAAGAAAAGAAGAAATTAAAATAAATAAAATAACATAAAAGAGGCGGGGAAAAAAGAAGAGAAAACAAGGTATAGAAAAGAATTATAATACAGTACAATATTGTGCAATAATTTATAGAAATAATTGATTCAATTGAATTAATGTTTTATGTCTCTGTGGGAATATCTCACCCATAGGCGACGACTATAGAAATAATGGTTTGAGCTTAATAATGGTTTGGGCTTAAATATATTTTTTAAATATTATTTTGGGAGCAAAAAAAAGTTGATACTAATATTCCTGCTTGATACAGTTCTGATAATACACTATTTAATATTTTTCGAAACTAATATTATCAACCCTGATAAATAATTACATAAATGTCTATTTATATATAATCTATAGTATTTACATATCTACATAAATATACACACAGACATCCACAACATAGTTTCCATTACGAAAATTGTACCATATACCATATCTTATAACTACTTTAATTGAAAGTTTGAGTATTTTTAATATGCCACGATAACTAGGTTTTGATCTCGGCCTGACATTGTGTCGTTTCGTCTGATCTCGGCGTTGGATGAAGAGTCTTCTGAATAATGCCTGTTGGGTCGACTACCCACCGAGATTGAGTTGTCAGTTAACAGTTCTCTGGGGAAAATCTTCCGCCCGTCATTACGTCCACGACAAGTTTTCTGAACGAATAATTACCCATGGGAAATAATTATTTAAAAAATTTTCTTTCTGGGCCAGATTAAATCAAATTTGAGTTGTAAGAGGGGCGACATTTATAGGGGCCAGTCCTGACCTGATAGTTCGAAGGTTAACAAACTATACGTGCATGGAATTTCTGATTTACGTGTGATAAAAATTAATATACCACTTACATAACCAGGGACGTTAGTATTTGAAACACAAGAGTTCATTTTGGAATGCCCTTGAGCCATTGACGTAAACAAAAAAGAAGGCACTTATTATTCAGGTCGTGGTAAATGTTTTATCCATTCTGCTGTCATGAATTGAAGCAATCATCAATAGTAAGAAATTATTTCTGAACAATTAAAAATGATGATTATCTTTATAACTCTTTAAAGCTGACTATACATATTTAAATGAATGATCCTTTAATTATTAATTTTTCTCTTGAACAACTCAATTTTGATGTTTTACAATCTGTTTTACGTCGCAGCAAGACAATTACTAATTCATAAGAAGCACTTACATATAAAATGTAACTAAATAAATAGCATATTTATTCAACAATAAAACAAATTTTGACATATCGATGGTAAACACTTCTCATATGCTTATTACAATACACGTTTTCAGTCTGCGACACATATTCAATATATCATGTAGACTTGGCGACGTGCATTTCTACCTCTACCAGACGATCACATGACTTTAGACCGCAGTCATCGCTGTTTGACGTCTTACGGTAGCGATAAACTTGGGATGGAAATCGATATCCGACTAGATGATGGCCTGGATAGGAAGTTTAATGCCAGCTGATGCACATTGAACCTAACACCGTGAGTGCATCACTCTCTGGTGAAGATTTAAAATGTCTGCTAGATTGAATCCACTCAATCTTGTGACCATCTACGTTTGTGTTCTCGTATAAGAAACTCTTTAAATCATATTGAGCTGGATTAAGGCTGGGTCGTTATTGATCTTGCATTTAAAGCCACTTTCAAGATTCTTTCACTCATTGCTTGGATGCCTATGTACTGCTTGTCTGGATTTCCACCAGTTTTTATAGCGAGTGAATATGGCGTTTAACGTCGCTGCAGGAATCTTTCACCCATTTGCGATTACAGTTTTTATAGTGTAGCTCACTGGAACCCACTCAAGACACAGTATACTGATTCCGAGCTGACCATTCCTTGCTTTACCCCCTGAGCGCCAAGCAGGGGAACAACAACTACCATCTTTTAACGTCTTTAGGTATGACAGGACCAGGGATCGAACCCACGACCTTCCTCCCTCTGAATTAGTTAGATCAAACAGCGATAAATGTCTAAGTTAAGTCGAGAATTTCTTCTTCTCAATTTATAAATTTGTTTGAATTAAATTCCAATTGGATTTACAAATAATTAATAAGTATATTAATAATTGGGAGAATGGACCAATCACATCTAACTTATGTAGCTAAAAAAACAACACCAGGTAGAATCTCTAAAAACAAGGATAAAATTAAACGTGTTACACGATTCAAACTTCACGAATAGTCTTGGCCACGTCATTCAAGAAAAGGGAAAATTGGAAGTTTCGTCTGGAGGTGTATGTACGTTTGTTTGCGAACATTATCACTTAATTATTTCCATTCTCATCGGAAACATGCAATTAGAAAACACACACACAGCGAGGGTTATAACAGTGATTGCAGACAAGCCAAAGGAGTTGTGGAACAATTTACATTCATTCCGAAGTAAATATATTCCGTTTAACCGACGCCATAACCAGGGAAACACATCGGCAGACAAGTTACAGACATCCAGAAAATGAGGCCACAGCCATCTGGTCTTCTAGATTACACTTGCTAATTGTAGCCAGAATGACAAGCAGGAGAATGCTCCACAAATTATAGAAAGCAACATGGACATCTCTCTCTCTCTCAGAGTCTCTCACACACACACTCACACACACTCACACACACACACACACACTCACACACACACACCCACACACACACAAGAAGAAGAATAGAATGCGAGGCGTTAAGATGAAAAGCAAGAATTATTGTGAATTTTCCGTAAATGACAAGAAAAGCTAATCTTCAAGACACAGGCAAATGATGCATTGCAAGCTAATTTTTTGCCATGCAAAGAAGAGAAAATTGAAAAACGTAGAAAAAATACTATGCAGTAAACCAGTGAGATGGTTCGATATCTCGATCAATTGGAGGCAGGATTTCTGGGGGGAGGGGGGAAACTTAAGATCGAAACTTTCGGCTCTTGAAAGAACCCTGGTATCCAATTTAAAACTTATTATTTCGTTAAAAAAATAAATTAATGCAAAGGAAACGAAAGTAAACCTTTTTCCTAATACCTGATCACTTCTGAAGATGTGTGCTTATGATGAAATAGACGTGAAATCTAGCGGCCGTCGACAGGAAATCGACAAGTTATCATCCCATGTGAAACTAACGCACACCACCCTAGTGCCACTCAAACACAGGCCAATATTGCAACAGACACACAGAACAGATAATTTATTGAGTATATATATGCTATATATATTATATGTTGTGGATATATAGTTAATAATATATATATGGATACATATATACTGCACACTGGCTAACTACTCAACAAACCTAGTTGAACGTATCTTGCTCATCTGGATAACAAAAACAACGAATCAAAATAAATATGTATACAACAACTCAACATAAAACTGCAAGATTTCATGTAATTCGAGACATGCTTACGCTTTACAAACTGAAAAGAATTAACAACCTAACAGACTCAAAATAGAACCATTATCAGATAAACAGGGAACCAGCAATTTACTACAAATGCTACAAAAATGTCTAAATATCAGGTTACAGTCTTAGTAATTTAAGCAAGGATATACAATTATTTACAACTGCAATTGGTAATCGAGACACTCGGTTAAATCTAATCACAAATCCAATTGCAACGGATAAATGCAAACCATTCTGTTAGTTTTAACACAAAAGCAAAAAATAATAAAAATAAAAAATAAAAAACCAAAGGAAAAGGAAAAAATAAAAGGAACAGAAAATCAACAACAAAATTGCAGCACAAGTCGGTCGCTCTCCGTCTCGGATTCTCTTCCAAGCCACCCCAGCACAGAGAATAATAGTCCCCCTAAACATTTTTAAAACCCGGGAGATTCTCTGGCTGATGCATGTCTTTATCTGGGTCAATGGGGGTCGTTTCCAGCATCACTGATGGCCTAATATTGGGGTTTAGTCTCAAGCTTGTAAAGGGTTTAACATGTTAGGCTCCCTGTGCATCATGTAAAAGCCAAACCGCAAGGCCGAAACGATTGTCAGTTGTAAAATGGCTAGACGTAGTCGTTGCTGCGATGCAATAAATCATTGGCCATTCGTCCATTGGCCATCAATTTATTGGCCGGAGCCCGATTGTCTGTCCATTTGCAAGTCACGTGACCGTGGATGTGATTTGAATGTTAATACCAGAAATAGATCATCTCATGTTGGCGTCCACATTTTAAAAATAGTCTGCGATCGTAAATCTGAATTCAGTTTCGAATGGTGGAAGGATTTACACTCTTAAACCACTGCACACTCAAATGATGCATTGGGACTTTGTATTCTAGTAATTACATGCATACATTTCTGATATCAGTAGTAACATTGTTACGGACTTGTTCGATTAGAAGTGTACGATTAGTAGGGGTGGGCCTTGGGCAGGTTGTGGGGTTACTTATCGTACCCACATTTATCTAACTTTTGTAATTATAACACACAGCACATCATAATAATTGTCAATATTCCAAGATATAGAGACAATCCTTCAACCAACTCCCCAACAAAACATAACAGGTAAAGATTCGCTACACCTCTATTCTCGTACATCCCAAAAGCATGCGATTAATTTTCATACACACCCAGCAGACCACAAGGTGTCTGTCCTAACTATCCATCTGTGTATACGTGATGATCTAGTGATGCAGGCCGTTTAAATTAGTTTCTTATACAGGGACACGAGTGTGTAGTGCCCCCACGTGGTTAGTGTGAGTCACAAACAGTGGGGTGTGGGGAGGGGCAAACTGGACCAAACTCAGCAAAATCAGATCAATATCCTCCAACAAACATCCAGCTAGGATTGCTGCAAGGCTAAGATGTCAAAATGTGATTTCTTGTAATATAGTTGTAAAATGTTTATCAGGCACAATACTGAGATACGAAGGCCGATTCTTCCCCCACCCCAACATATTAGAAAAAGATAAACCTTTGAGTGAGAGAGTATATGGTTTTTAACGTTGCTGCGGGAATCTTTCACCCATTTGTGACGATGGTCAAAGGTAAGAAATTTGGTGAAAATATCCTGTTCAACCAGATTTTGGGATTTTATGCACAATGAATTATTATTTTTCTAAAATAAAATTTGGAAATATTATTCTAAAGCATCAACATATGCCTGAGAAACTTTTTGAAAATAAATAAATAAAATAAAATAAAAATATAAATGGTAGCCTTAGCAGCAATAGCCTTGAATCTGTCGTGGAATATTTTGATCCGATTTCAACGGGATTCACAGGGACACAGAGCACACACACACCAACCAACAAACAGACAAACAAACAAAAACAAGACACGTGTGCACCCTGTAGTCCCCGTGAACAAAGGGAGGCCACTCACTGGCTTACAGCATAGCATGAAAAAATGGTAATCTCACCCTGCTGCATAGGGTATCCGACCACGCTGGCCTGCTGCTGTTGCTGCTGCCCATTGAACTGTTGCTGGCCGGGCTGGATCGGTACCTGGCCCCACTGCTGCTGCATCTGCATATTGCTGCTGTAAACACCAGAACGCACTCGTTGAAGGGGGAAAACAATCTCTCAGATTAACATGAATGAATAGGCAGGTAGAACATATCCTTGCATGAACCCCTATTAAATGTTTATTTGGAATTAAATCTTTAAAAAAAAAGTAACCCATATTATTTTTAATTAGCATGAATGAATATGTATCTAGAACAAATTCTTGCATGCACCCACATCTATTTTATTTTATTTTCTTTTCTTAAAAAGCTATTTCCATTTATGTATTTGTTCCATTTTGTTTATTGTCAATATAGTCAACCGGTTAAGCATTAAAATGTCCAAAAGCACTGATAAAGTGCTCAGGAATCCAAATGATTCATAGTTTTCAACAGGTACATACACTTTGCGATTATTTCTAAAACAAAGGGGGGTTATAATTTGCGGACATTACCCTGCAAACTGGTAGTTGTACTGGGGCCACTGGCCCATGCTGGCCGCCTGTATATAGCCCGCCTGTCCCACGCTCTGATAGGCACTGTTCCCGGGGTAGTTGTAGTAGCCCATGTTGAAATACTGACCATACGCATTCGGTGATGTTGCCTGGTATGGCTGCTGTTGTTGTTGCTATGAACAAAGTGATACATATCAGATATACAATAATTACAATAACAACAACAACAATAATAATAATAATAATAATAATTTTAAAATAATAATATAAGATTCCTGGAAATACTCCATGGAGGTATTTCAATTGGATGCAAGCACACATTATCTATTATCCAATCAGGGTGGTATGGCTGCCCATAAGTGAATTATTGTTTTGTGTCACAGCGGGAATCGACTGACACAGAACGAGAAGAGTGACAGAATCGCAGTATGAGAAGAGCGAGACTTATCGAAGGAAAAGGACAAACGTTCTTACATTTACCAACTGTTGTGTGCCCTGGCTAGGGTCGTTGGATTCTTTACCCCACGAACACTTCACTTGCTGTTCAGCTACCATCGTTCCATGTACTGACACTATTGCCGTTGTTGCATTTTCCTTTGATGAAAACCTGCAAACAAAGTGGACCGACATGTAGCTCCTGACGATGTTGAGCGAGTTATTGTCTTACATCGCAGCGGGACTCTTTCATCCATTTGCCACGATATGTGGATGTTGAAGCCATGATCCTGGGTAGATCCAAACTCAGAACTGTTGGGGGCTTTGAAATCCGACAATATACTCAATGCACTAACTTCTTGAATAATATCATATTACCAGACATTATGTAAAAAAATTACATTAAAATAAAAAAAGAATTAATTTAAAAAGAAAATATTTTGTTTGAATTTTATTTGAATTACATTTTGCAAGAAATGATAAAATACATTATACAATACCAATATTAGTAACTTACCTAACAAAAGCGTAACCCTTATCTTTAAACACCCTGATTTCTTGTATAGTACCATATGGACTGAATGTTTTCTTCATTAATTCCTCTGAAAATGCAAAAAGAAAAGAATTATACAAATAGTAAAATTAATTATTTTAAAATACATCACACAATTAGCAGACATATTGTAACCAGAAATAGTTTCCCCCTCGATCTTGCTTACTGAAGACATCAAACCAGAGAAAGTCACTGCATGGAGAGAAAGGTTTACGACTAACCTACACTTAGTTAAACTTGTATTTGAGCGGCATGTATAATGAAACTAAAACGACCCAACACATCTTCTCTGTGCAACAACACAATTACATTTCATGCAGTTAACTCGGCATGCACATCGAAAACAGACAATTTTACCAAATGCACTTTGAAGCTCTCCACTATGACAGCGAACGCATTTACGAATTGACGTGGCAAAATGTCTGTAAACCGGGTCGACAAATGAAATGTTTCACCCTAAGTAGAGTATTATTTTCCTACTGTCGTAGAACATGTGTGCCTGCACGATGGCCAACTCGAACCGTACGTCGACGTGTCCCCTTTCCCACTTACGATCCCGTACCGGAATTCCTCGGAGATCTCGTGAACGTAGGCGGTACAATCGATCCAACGCCAAGGAAGAATGTAATGTCCGGGATGCCATGAACTTGGCACCAAGCAAATGGGCTATTATTATGATTTATGACATTCGGAGGAGATAGAAGCAAACATTTAGAGACGTTTTATCACCAGCGATTCTAGGCAATATGGAAGGATAACAAATATTGAATGTTCTTAACCTGAGCTCGTTGGCTCTTTTAAGTATCTCAATTGCTGACTTTCATAAGTGTCTGCATACAAATCTTTTGTTGTGTGTGTGTGAATGGATAGTGTACCACTACTGGTTACGGGCCTATTATCGCCCAGGACCTATTATCGCCTATCCCCCGCTGTAGCGCTTCCGCGTTCATGACTGATTTGGATTATGGCATATTTTAAATAAAGAACACCTACTAATAACCAATAGATGATAATTGGAGCAATAATTGTAATTTATTTAAAATTAACACCAATTATCTTCAAAATTTACAGAATTTGCAAAATGACATATCGGGGGTTGATCACGTGAATAAACAACAAGTTGCTTGTTTATATTTGTTCGTCAGCCATAAATGTCCTTTCATGTAGTTATGGCGTAGCACAATTTCCATTAATCTCTACACAATGTACAAAAATATAGCTCTATTTAAAAAAAATAGTTTTTTGAATTGGGGTTGAAAGTCACTTTCTAGAATCTATTAGTTTGTCATTGAGATCACTTCAAAATGTCAAAAATACATCATTAGGCAAAACAAACGGTGTGTTTTTATA
>JAUTBV010136929.1:0-11682 GCA_032361325.1 Lepetodrilus fucensis
CGCGCTCTCTCTCTCTCTCGCTGTCCTCTCTTTATCTCCCCTCTCTCTCTCTCTCTCTCTCTCTCTCTCTCTCTCTCTCCCCCACTCTCTCTCTCTCTCTCACTCTCACTTCTTATTAAATTTTACTCTATCACTCTCTGACTCACACCTCTGAGCACTTACTTAAATAATTGATTGATTCTAAATGCCAGTTAACTTGATTTCTCAATATGTGGCAAGTGTGGTGATATGAAGTGATACGAAGATCGTATTTATACCACTTTAACACACACACGTACAAAACTACGAAGAAACAGTTTTCTTTTATTTCCCATCAATTCTATCATGTTTTCATCAAGGTGTTCGTTCACACATGCTAAATGCATACATTTTGATCACTTCAAAACAGCTTTAATAGTTATTGTGGTACTTTATCAGGCCTTAAAGTTACAATCCTACATAGCCAGAAACATTTAAAATAAGTGAAATATTGGTTGCCAAATGCAAAATTAGGTCGACATGGCTCCCAAATTAGTTGCTAAATTGAGGCCTGTTTATATGTTGCATACTTGCAGTGTGTTGTATATACCATGTATACTAACAGTATATTGTATATTCATGTATTTGTATACTTATTAGTAATTAACCTTAGAGTGCTGGAGACACTCAAAATATGCCCCATGAACATGATGAAGAGATTTTGATAAATCAGCAACTACTGCTAACTTACGGGGCGGGATGTAGCGCAGTGGTAGAGTGTTGGACTTCGGAGCCAAAGGTTCCAGGTGATATTAGTGAAAGATTCTAGAAAGCGACTTTAAACCCCAATTTAAAAAAAATCACCAGTGTTGTCAAGTAGCACTTCAAGGATGTTCCTCTCTATGTGTACTTACATTTTAAATATGAGGATCTATCTATAGATAAGTAGATATAATATAATATCCTGGTTCGTTGCACTTTGACCTTTGTTGCTGGACTCCCTTTGCTGGACTCCACTTTCAAGCTAATTATTTATGCGCATACGAACATGTAGCAATATTTAATTTTGAAAATAAATAAATTTAACCTTCTCTGGTTGTTTTCCAGAAGGATAAATGCTAATATATTTATGAAATTCTTATTATTACCAGCTATATGAAAAGTTCCAAGTTAGTATTGATCTTGTACCGTTCAATTTCCTTCCCTTGGGGGAAGAGCGGTTTTCTTCAGTAGATTATAACCTTATTTGGTATCGAAAACAATTCGACTTCCCATTAAGGTGAAGATGGGAGACCTCCATTGAACGGTTTCAGCTAGGCAATAGAGGTCTTCTACTTCGCATTGTTGTAGGCGCCAACGGTGAATTGCTCTAAGAACAATTATAGCGCCAAGGTTAGTGCTCATAGGTGGTTGGATAATTATTCGGACGACCATTGGCGACGATTTAACATGCAGCGTACAGTTTGTCCACGAAGCTGTTATTATACTGTTGTCAAACGCTTAGGCAACACAGGACTATTATTAACCTTACTCATGTTAGTGGCAACTGGAGATGCTCTATGGAAACTAGGATTATTTTCCTTGATGTTTTAATAAATGACATAGATGACAACGTAACGTGGATTAACGGGATTGTAATTTTTCTCGCGTGACCATACCCAACTTTTCTGGTGATTTTGTATACATATGTTCACATCGATAATTAGAAGCTAGGCTTTCTTGGGTGGGATAATTTTCCAGCCAATTTAGGAGCACTGATTAATGTGACATTTGACGTTCTGTTGGTGCCGCAGTACTGAAGAGATCGAGGCACAATATAACGGTTCATTAAATGTCTATACTCCACCTGTCCCTTTCTGGGCTTGGTTTGTCACGTTCGCCGGTCAATGGGGCACCCACAGGTGCCGCCAACAGGAAAAAGGTTAATCACTTTTTTTCCTTTTGAATTAAACATGAAATCGATACACTGGTAACGTTTGTCGTCATTTGTTATTTCCTGTTGGTATTGATGCTGAGAATGATGGATGCTCATAGTAAATCTGAGACACGTGTCATAATAATGGTTGCTATTCTTCAAGAATGTTTTTAAACCTGGATATACGGTATTGTGCACTTTATTGGAGAGACAAATATTAATGTGCAAGGAATTGTGGTATCAAACAATAATTCATGTATTAATTAATTTATTCCTTCCTTTATTTATTATTTATTCCTTAATGTATTTTTATTATTTATGTATAACATTAAACATGTTAAATGAATCTCAAATTCTTTCTTTAATTCTTTCTTTCTTCATTCATTCATTCATTCTTGTTAATTCTCATTCATTCATTTTCATTCATACTGGGCCACAAGTATGTTGTAACTTAATACATTTAATACATGCTCCCACACATTAGTCAGTATATTAGTATTTGCCCTGATCTCTGGGAAGGGCAAATCTTGTAATCTTCCTAAGCAAAAGCCCGGGGTAGATTAAGATGTATATTGCTACCAGATGCCCAGTTGTGTTCAATGTTACTACGTACTCAAAGGCACGTAGGGGGTAGGGGGGTGGGGGTGGTGGTTGCACCATAACAAAATCATACTAGGTACTCAATTGCGGCAAATTATAATCGCACGTACAGGTATGTTTTCGTGTCAGAGTTTATTTGGTGGTGTTTCTTGAAAACCAACACGTTAGAGTAAATGTGGATTATAAGTCACGAATCGACCTTCCTACTTTGTGAACTTGTTGTTTTATTGTTTTTGTTGTAAATCTTCATGTTGATATAGTACGTGAAATGAATTTATGTGAAAGTGTTTTAAATGTGAACTAATAATAAAACATTAAATAAAACATCAAATATAAAAGACATTAAAATTTTGATTTGGAAATAGCAAATAAATCACGACACATGAAATGACTGTTGAACATACTCTATTTCACATAATTAATTAGATTGTATATCTGTTCTGAATTTATGACTAATAAAAATGGTTTATATGGACATATAGTTATTACACTTTTGGCCAGGCATAATAGGCGACACCTCAAAGGTGTGCGTGTATATATTGGTAATTAAATATTATTAGTTCCGGAAATTCTATACCATCCTATAGATTTGACACAAGTATTCAGGACGCTAGCATTCCAGGGGCCAATATTTAAATAGCCAGGAATAATGACTATATGGTAATAATATCATCAGCATAAACAACATTTGCATATCTCGACGCTGTCCTCGATACTTCGCGGATATTATTCAGTTATTGTTAAGATTCTGTTGGATTGACGGTCCACTTTGCGATCACGTATGGAATGCTTCAATGTTTACAACAGAACGTCAAATAAAAATTGACACAGAGATTGAAAGGGGAATAGAACGGTGTTGCGATCACATTGAGGTCATTGCGACTGGGATTATTGAACCTGGGAATATTGGAATAGATCTGAGGGACAACTAATCACCATTAACCATGTTGTATTGTTATATGTGTCAACTTGTTCAGATAGCCAATACCCATGAATACTTTATACTGGGAGATTTTCATGGCGCAATCTTTTAGCGGTTTCAAGACCCAAAGAGGTTTCAAGGATTGTTGAATTCCAGGGTGCATACATTTTTTAACCCTCTCCATGCTGGAAGCTACCATAGATGCCTTAAAGATCTGTTTTCTATGGATGATGGTTGTTGCTTATGAAATATTCCCGCTGTGAAGTAAAACACTAATTTATTCATTCATTCTATGGATAAATAGTATAACCATGGTACAAGAATAAATTTCTACTTGAGACAAGATGCAATGACGGAAATGAAAACATAATAATGTATTTATTATAGGTACTTAAGCAAATAAATATTGGAAGTGTAAACAGAATTTCCTTTTCATTGGCATTAAAATAATTTCCTCTTATTGAGCACTAAAGTATACAAATGAAAATAGTCCAAAAAAGATTTGGTTTCATAATAATACTATATCTCTTATCATTTAATATACCGTTTTATAACTATTTTATTTTAAATTGTCCTACTAATGTCAGTTTTCTGATTCAATCTTCATCAATCATGTCAATGTCATCACAATCTAATTCATATATTTCTAATAACTAAACCTACATATCCATCTAAATGATCGTAATGGGCATATTTTTACTAACACAATGTTAGGGTTTAATTGTGACCTACAAATTAATATCTGGCAATTGGTAGTCTAATTAAAAACTTTTTTTTTTGTACATATATTGCAATTAAATAAAAGAAAAATTCATGGTCTGTTTTCAAAATGATGGTCATCTGCATCAATACCTGTAAGTAAGAAACAAAGAGTGTTTAGCTGGTATTAATCCCATCAGCATGTCACCCCTCATCACGGTGTCATATTACACACCACTAATCTTCTAGAAACCACCACACACATTGTGCTCATCCTTGAGCAGACCACGATCATCCTCAGATTACCGGGTGTGATGTCATTTATTGTCACCCCAGACCTGGTAACTTCCTGGGTCAGTTCGCGGTCAGGCGAACACCTTATCCTTTTGTTGCTGCAGGATTGTCAAACAGCAACATTAAAGGGCAGTGAGGTAATAGATCTCCTTGTCTCACGCCATTATCAGCAATGGCGGGTACAGGCTTGGGGCATCAGTATTTATAATACAAGCAGGAAGGCAGTGGGAGAGAGGATAGATCTATATCAATGTCTGGTGTGTGGAACGAGGTACACATGTTATCGAGGATTACATGGAGAGATGAAATTCTCTGGGCATACTCGGCTTAAAAAAAATATATTAAAAAAACCTTTGAGAATGTGTTGCACAAAGCGATTGCAATACTGTAAATTGTTACATTTTTTTTTAACCTGTTGTAATAAATGTACTGCGACAGCTCCTTTGTAATGCAGGAGGCTTTAATACAAATTGGTATAACTTTATGGTAAGTTTACACCAATCGTAGCCAGGGACTACACCACTGCAGAGGAGGCCTGGATAACAGAATTATGATATTGAATTTTAAGGATGGTCTTTAGCTGGCGTAAAGCCAACATTGTATGACCATGATGACAATGGACATATTTTCAAATATGGATTCAGTATTGTTGCTGCATCAAAGCTACAATTGTATAGTTTAAATAAGGAAACTTTTACCTCTATTTATCACCATGCTCAAAAGCAACAATGGTTTAGTTTAAAAAAGGAAACTATTACAATGCTC
Organism: Lepetodrilus fucensis; assembly: GCA_032361325.1. Classification (NCBI taxonomy): domain Eukaryota; kingdom Metazoa; phylum Mollusca; class Gastropoda; order Lepetellida; family Lepetodrilidae; genus Lepetodrilus; species Lepetodrilus fucensis. The sequence continues at coordinate 5,154 of JAUTBV010136929.1, forward strand.
AAAAGTGACGAACGTGAAAAAAAAAATTCTTTTCAAGTATTCTCTGTTTGAGAAACAATATTGTGAGACACATGTTTCTTTATTGTGTCACATCTGGTATCCGAGGTACTTCATAGTGGTATTCTCTTAGGGGTATTTCTTAGGCTCCTCAGCAGGAGCTGGCCTCTAGGGGCTTTGTAAGGAGTCCAGGAAGTCTTGGTTTCCGTGGCGATGAACAGCTTGCTGGGTGACCTCATGTAGCTTGGCAAAATCCATGTCACCTGTGTCAATTAGAACTAGACAGATGTGTAATCTTGTATCAATACTAAATAAACCTTTCTTCTCACCTCCTGATGACTAGTATATCTTCCATGTGTCCTGGATTATCAACTGGCATCCATGGTCTGTGACCTTGTATGACACAAGGTCATCTGGCCTAGAGATTGCGAAACTTTTTGGATATGATTTCATGCTCAAGTTCAAGTTTTATTTGGGGATTTATGAACAAAACATTGATGTGAGCATGAACTTGTACTCAAAAACGTTTGGTAGTCTCAGGCCCTGGCTGCCAATATGGTATCCTACCGGTTATTTGGTGTTACTGGATCGATGGAGAAAAAGAAATGTACAAGAAATCTCAACTTGTGAAGAGTTTTTAGTTTATTATATTGATTGAATAATGACTAAAATATTAAAACATTTTTTATTCAAATTAAATATGGATTTACAATAGATTATTTTGTCTCTCCATATTCATTGATTCTGGAATTGTACGTGTTGTTGTTTAAAGATGTGCCAATGAGAATAAATGGACTGTCTTATATGTGATAAATATTACAGAATATTTCTATTCCATAATCCATGATCAGCAGCTTGTAGTGTACTTTTTAAGTTTTTATTGGGTTGTGGATTTGGAAATTAATGTTTTTTTATATTTTTTTATTAAAAAAACATGTAATTGGGGTTTAGAGCCACTTTTAAGATTCTTTCACAATAGACAAACGTACAATAAATGCACAAACTTGTTTTCAGTATTCTCTCCAGCCACAGTAATAAAATGTAAAAATGACAAATTACCTTATCACAATGTCAGACACATGCAATAAACATTAGTTTTCTGTTATTTTAATTCTTCAGAATGTCTGGCTGCGATAAAATGCCCAAACTTTCAAGACTGCAACCAGAAATATATTTACTCCTGGTACAATTGCAAACTAGGTGAAAGATTATTCAACACCCAAGCAAGTTATGTTTCAATATTTAGATTAGCTTTATATTTCAATAGTTAGATTATCACAATTTTCAATAACAGGAATCAAAACTACTAATTAGCACTAAATTTCAGTGTCTAGGTTTGTTGCAAATGGGTGAACGATTCCTGCTATGACGTACTCCATAATCACTCATCAATATCTAGATTAGCGTTATATTTCAATAAACAGATGAGCACTGTTTCAATTTATAATCACATCAGCACTGGTTTAATATCATCATATCAGCACTATTTCAATAATCATTGCTATGTTTCAATAATTATATCAGCACTATGTTTCAATTATCTCATTATCAGCACCATTTTCAATAATCATATCGACACTATTTCATACAAAACTTTCAATAATCATATGACACTATCAGATCACTGCTACCTTTTTACAAATTGCTCTTGACATTTGAGATGAGAGGCGACTACTACGGTATAGATTTTAACTATTCTATCCAGGTTTCGGCCTGTCAATCAATGTCCATCTTTCATCACAGTGATGATGATTGGCCATCAGCCTCGGCGCCATCATGCATGATGACTTTGATGACAGCGTGTCCTCTTGTCCTCAGAATGTTAAATAATTTGTCATTCGATAGGAAAATAATGACCTCCGAAATGAAAATGTGACAGGTCAAAGTTCAACGTTACTGTTTCTATATCTCAAACCGCTTTATGATGGGTTGATGTAATAATATCTTTGTTGCAGTTTTGTGTACAAAGAATATGTCCACTGTGGCAATGGGGTCATGCAAGTCTCATTTGGTGGTGGCAATAGTCTCACACAATGGTGGCAACATGGTGGCAATAGTCTCATACAATGGTGGCAACGTGGTGGCAATAGTCTCATACAATGGTAGCAATGTGGTGGCAATAGTCTCATACAATTGTAGCAATGTGGTGGCAATAGTCTCATACAATGGTAGCAACATGGTGGCAATAGTCTCATACAATGGTAGCAATGTGGTGGCAATAGGCTCGTACAGCTGGCAATGCTGTGGCAATATTTGTACGAAATGGTGGCAACTTGGAGGCAGTCCGTCTTGCACGTTGCGGCACAAAGATATTAACTGAGCTGCAGGCACTATACTGACAATGTTTGGTGCTGATGGATGACTCTCGGCTGACTGACGACCCTCGTAGGAGATATAAGTATACACTAGTTGTTTTTACCATTAGAAGGTTAGAACATAAACAAGGGCTGCTGGACTCAATAGATGGACATGCCATGGTCTTGTCCGAGTTCTTGCCTACACGTTCTAGACCATGTTTATTGACTGAGGACCATATTTAGGGACCGAGGATCATGTATAGGGATTGAGGAAGGTTTAGGAGCTGCAACAGAATGGCCAATGAGGCATAGTTATTACTGACCAGAGATCTGTTTGGGGATTTTGTGCCATCAATCACTGACAACTCTTAGACCAGGTATTGGGACTGAGGAAAACATTTAGGGACTGAAAAAACATTTAGGGACTGTTTAGGGACTGAAAAAACCATTTAGGGACTGATGAAGGTTTAGGAACAGCAACAGATTGGTCAAGAGGCTATGGATTGGAGTGATCATCAGAGACCTGTTTGGGAATTTATGCTCTAGGGTAATGTTAACCATGTTCTAACAAAGGACCTGCTCGGGAATTTGTGTTATAAATGCTAACAATGTTCTAATCAATAAGTGACCCAGATTATTATCTAGTTGGAATGTGCCCATACCAGAGTTTGTATGTGTGTGTGTGTGTAAAATTACACCTACTGTATTCTGCACAGGAAAAAGTTGTATATTATTTGCTGCAGAAAGCAAAAAATAAAATAAAATACACCCGTGTAATAATAATATATAATAATAATAATAATAATAATAATAGTAATCCATGTATAAACATGCTCTGTCCAAGAATTGGAATTATTAAAAATTGTAGGTTTATCAATACAAAAATAGATGATAATAATAATAATAATAATCATATTCATAATCATAATAATATAATCCATCCATGCTCTAATTTAAGTCCAAGAACTGGAATTGTTAAAAATTGTAGTTTTATTAAAAAAAGATTGTAAACGTGAAAGGCTTTTGCATTCAACAGTGTTAGTTGGACCATTTTCACAAACGAAGATATGTTAGTGAATTTACAACACTCCCACACATCGATAATCGTCTCTTCTTCTCGGCATCGAACTATAAATTCTTCATAAAAAGGAACGTGTTAGTGATACCAGCCGCTTGCCTTGTATCAAAGGGATTTAAGTTTATATGGGTGGCATCAGCATCCTTAGTGATTTGGAAAGAGCAGGCAACTCTGTTGTGTTGATTTAATAATAGCATGGTCTGAGGAGCGCTATGGTAGATTGAACATGTTGTCGGGGAAAGTAGTATTGAACCTCTCCAGGTATTACCAGACGTATGTTTAATGTCGCTTCCCAAACCTGTTAACGCCCTCTGTGAAGATTGGTTTCTGTGAATTAAAATATTCCAAGATTTCTTTTATTGATTGAATTAGTGGTTTTACTTTGCAGCGGAAATATTTCACCCATACGAAACAACATAATCTTCTGAGATATAAATAAACATTTTTATTCACTTGTTTATATAATGCATATGCATTTCTTTTTTTAAATCGAAATATATTTGACCTTTGTTCAAAATAAATCAAATCTGATCCAAATCATTAAAAAAAATTTTAATTAAATTAATTAATAATTGAATTAAATTTAACACTGATGCAATGGTTGACGAACTATTTGTTTTAATGTTGTAGAATCCTTCAAGAGTGGAATAAGTTGGCCTCTTTTCTGCTGGGTTATGCACAGGTGCCAATATTTAGGGAATTCCCAGTTGCCTACAGCTTTGAGAGAGTTAAAAGAAAATTGCTTTGCAAGGAAGCGATGGCAACTATTTCTCAATTGCCACGTCGATATAAGTAGTCGCGAGATGCTCTTCATATATGCGATCGTTGGATCTCGAAATGTCACGAAAATCCTCGGGGGACAAATTGTTCCTCTTTGAGTAAAAGACTGTTATTTTGTCGGGGAGGTTTTCGCAATGGGCAGCTGCTACCAGTACAAGCCCCGATGTCGGAATATGTCGAGCAAGTGACCAATAATTAAAAAAAAAAAATTTGTCTGGCTCCTTCATTCGCAGACAGGTTGAAGCCGGTATTTGATGGATATTATCGGAGACACTTGCTTGCCCGTTGTTTAACCCTCTCCCTGCTGGATTAGGCACATACACTGCTCTTTAGGACATCCCTGGTTGCCTCCAGCACGTAGAGGGTTAAAGACGGTAGTTTTCGGTCCGTGTGTCATCTTCATATGAGACAATCAATTCCTCCTTCTGTGGCGGCAGACCGCGGTGTCACATAGAAATAGATCAATATTTCACACGAGATTTCGCCTTAGGTGTAATTCTTTCTCATTTCGTAATCAGCGTATAAGTACTATTACACCCACATTTGTTCACCTCTCGGTTTTCGTACACAGTTCGCTTCAGGCTTTCATCCTGTGAATTAAGAAAGAAGAAAAAAAAAGATTCACTTCATCGGCAGATATGTTTGTTACAACGAAACATCTTGTGGGAGATTTCAAGAGATTAGGTTGTAAATTGAATGACATGTTTTGCTGCTGGACTGGAGCTAGGTGTGTGTGCGGATGTCTACTTCCTGTCACATATCTTCGGGGAATTCCTGCGGAAAATAGATCAATATTCCTACATCCCCGAGAGGCTGCAGGGAAAGCTTCTTTGACAGAGCTCGAGCTCGAGCCTTACGTCTGTCGTTCAGAGAGAGGCGGAGACACTTGACACGAGAGATATTAGCTGGGTGCTTTAGTTTTAAGGGAATATGGAGTATGTCAGAGGAAAATCATTCAATTTTTCTGAGAATAAGCCATAAGAATGACAATGTGTGAAAGCCAGTCTTAAAAAGTAGGATAGGTTGAAGTCTAGTACTTGACATTTCTATGTAATTGACATTATGAAACCAAAATGTCTCACCAGCTGTTGCATGTGCCAATGTACCATCATTGACCATGCTTTTCTGAGCTTACCATCACATTGACCATGCCTTTCTGAGCTTACCATCATTGACCATACCTTTCTGAGATTACCATCACACTGACCATGCTTTTCTGAGCTTACCATCACATTGACCATACCATTCTGATTTTACCATCATTGGCCCTGTCTATGCCTTTATAAAGGTTACCATCGTCTGTCGTACCAATGCTACAATACCATAACAAAACAATGAGCTTTATACAATACGATCATAACTTTGTGATTCTTAGCTCACCATCATTGGTCATAAACCTCATGGTTTCTAGGAACCAAACAAATTTCCAGCTTTTCAAAGCAACAGCTATCTGAAAAAGATTATATATCTGTACATTGACTCCTGCAAGTAAATCAAAGTTGATGCATGTTTTCCACATCTGTTGACCGCGACTTTGACTTTGACCTTGAGAAGTCCGCAGAATCTCCACCTGTGTTTTCGGATGCCGTCATCTTTCGGTCGATTGCCGATGCACTCGATCAGAAACAACATCTTTGCTGACGAGTTATTGCCTGTGAGCATCTACACCAACATTGTACGCACCTTATGTTACCTTCGGATGGAGTTGCAAATAAATGCTGTTTGATAGCATATTTTCACATGATAGCATATATTTGAATGGTAGCATATATTTGCATGATAGTACATAGTATATTATTTGCACAATAGCATATAATTGAACGATAGCATATGTTTTCACGGTATGATATATCTCTCCCTCTCTCTCTCTCTCTCACAGGGGGCAGGATAAGGTGAAATGGTCTGCGTTACACGAAAGGGGTGTATATTTACACTGGATTTATATTGGGACGTAAAGCATGTACTCTGTGATTTACTTCCTGATATTACGTCTGGCGTAAATATACACCCCTTTTGTGAAAAGCAGGCATTGTGGGAACAGCGGATCCAAACTTTGGCATAAATGCGTTATAGTGATCACCTTTAATGATTTTGCAGATGGGGTCTATTCAAGAGTGTGTATTAGCTAGCAGATCTACTGGGTTGGTGCAATGGCTGGAGAATTAGATTACCCAAATATTGGCAATGCCTTATGTTACTGTCTGTGATTTTGCAGATGGAATCCATTCCAAAGTGTATTTTTGTAGGAGGGGCTGAGTTGGTACAGTTGCTAGTGCAATCAATTAAAATTAACGTTCTGAGTTTAAAGGCATAATATCACAGTTGATAGACCCGTATAATCGGACAAACGAATTTCGATCTGAGACTAATTACGCTT
>JAUTBV010136940.1:0-11681 GCA_032361325.1 Lepetodrilus fucensis
TCAAGCGTAATTAGTCTCAGATCGAAATTTGTTTGTCCGATTATACGGGTCTATCAACTGTGATATTATGCCTTTAAACTGCAGAGTAAGCATTACTAACCCCATCAGCATCAGTGGCCGAAACTGCGATCACCACAGACCCAATGACGGTGGTGTCTCTGATGCTGACGGCATAGCTGTTCACAGAGAACACGGGTCCATTCTCGTTCCTCCGGACAGTGATGTTGACCATGGCTACCGCTGTCTGGACACTGATGTCCAGAGTGGCTGTGGCCTCCACGTGCAGTTGATAGAAGGTGAGGCGAGCTGGATCTGTTCTCAAGTCCTTGCGAACAGTTATTGCTCCGTTCTGACTGTTGACTGCGAAGTATGTAGGACCAGGAGCTACTCCTAGCAGTCGGTAGCTTGCGGTCTGAAATATGTATTGACGTTGGAACTAAACAGGTTTTTCAACTTTAATTGTATCATGAGTTATATGTAGTTCTCGTACGCATTTAATTATATTACTCCTGTGAAAATAATTATTTTGAGAAAAACAAAAATAAAAATCTTTAAAAGGTAAACAAAAATAAAAATCTTTATACAATATAAAAATATTATTATACAATAATGATAATAATCATAATAATATTCATACTACTAATAATAACCATAATAATAATAATGTGCCACACTGTTCTTCATGATTATGTTAAATGAGGACTGACTTCATGATTCATGAAGTCATGTGTGATTTGATAGAGAAATTAGACATGAAATGACGTTGACATACCCCGGGTTGAGCCAGAGTAACCAGCACGGTCCTGGTAACCTGGGTGTTCTCACTGATGATGACGTTGTAGTGGGGTAAGGTGAAGGTCAGACGACCGGTCTCACGTAGGATCGTCACCTCTACGAACGTTACCGCCGAGCGGGCTGGAGAGCCGCCATCTTGAGCCACAACGCGAATCTGTGGAAAGTCGAACATATTATGTGAGGATGTAGACTCTACTCCAAATGAATGCTGTTGTGAATGTTATTACAGTTTTTGTTCTTTGGAGGACCTGCTATGGATTGAATGTGTAGTCTTACCCTGAATAGGTTTAGGCTCATGCTCTCCACAGACTTCAATAGAGTGATGTCGCCGTTGTTAGGGTTAATGAAGAAATATTCTGTTGCCAGTTCGTCTCCCATAATAGAATAAGAGATAACGTTGTCGGGAGCCTGCGAGACAAACATTACATGTATAAAAAAAATAGCAAATGCAAAATTTAATGGATCTATTTTGTGAAGAAGAAGAAGAAGAAGAAGAAGAACAAATAATTGTTTGTTCAAGCATCTAGAACATTTAAAATATAACTTTACATACCGGTATGAGAGAGATATCAATCTTTCATTATTATTTAAAAGTAACAATTAGTAATTCGTAACATTGTAAATCTTTGCAATAGTTACGCTTCCATATTTCTTATTGACCATGCTTACCCTCGTGTCCTCGTCAGTTGAGTCAACGTCTGCGATGTGTGATCCCACTATCAGCGTCTCCTTGATAGAGGTCCTGATGAAGTCATTGTTGGAGAAGACGGGCGCGTGTAGGTTCCTCAGAACGTTGATGGTCACTATAGTGGTAGCACTCAGTTTAGGCAGGCCTCCGTCGTACGTCAGAACACGGGCGATGTACCTGATAGGAGTGTCTGTGGTCAGGTCTGCCCCAGCTCTCAGTGATAGCAGACCCGTACGAGGACCTACCTCAAAGAAGGACGTGGCAGAGTCGTCTCCAATGAGTTCGAAATATATTGTGTTGAAAGGAGCCTGAAATTTGAACAATGAAAGTAGAAAACCCACCAAACATGAAACGTTATACAAAGTTAATTCAACGTAGTGTGAATATTATTGATGTAATGTAACATTCACACACTGTTGTAATAACGTCGTAGGCCTATATCGTTATATGTTTGTTGTGAAATACATAAATACAATTATCAGGGCCGTAGCTAACTTTTTTTTACCTTAAGGGGATAAATGTTCTTGGAAAGTCTTTGAAAAGGTGTTGCTCAGAGATACGATATCCTGCACTATTATTTGGGTAAACATAAGTAGTCGGCCTACATTTCAAAAATTGTCTATACGATATTTCGTGGTACGGGTGAGACCTCTACAGCAACATGTCAAATAAATAATATAATAACTTATTTAGTTTTACATTAGTTTCACATCAATGACAATGATATTGAGGACCATTGGCTTCCTGGCAGAATACAATACAAGGGGCACACACCATTCAGCCAGCTATGATCAAACACATCTATATTTTACTGGCGCTTACTGAGGTGTCTCTGTCGACAGCGGTGGTCTGGTAGACGCTACTTCCGCTCTGCATGTTCTGCGTGATGGTCGTGATGTAGGGGGTCCGCATGAACTCCGGGGCGTACTGGTTCCTGATGACGGTGACGGTGACGTCGGCCGGGGTGGCGTTACGCTGCGGAGTCCCCAGGTCATGTGCCGTCGCTTGGAACTGGAAACATCAGGTATATTGGTCCAGTTTAAGTATTGTTAATATCACACCAATTGCATATTATTGACCATCCTCTACCAACAGTTCTTTCGAATTTCAGTATGGAATTAATATAATTAGTGGGTCATCCTGTGAGGGAAATAATAGGACGATTATTGTCAGGAAATTATTTTACTTATATGCATGCCAATATAGATCATAATGAGTATATAGGAAGCGGCGGATTGCCTTCACCGATTACTAGTACTTACGTTAAACACGATAGTGTTCTCTGTGTCGTCAGTGAGAGGCCGTCTAAGAACAATATCTCCAGTTTCATCTTCCATCAAGAAGTAGGTTGTGTCCACTTCATCTCCTGATAGATCATACCTCACCACATGGTTTGGGAACTGCAACACAATGTTGAACCACATAGGTCATACGGTGGTGACGGTATACTTGCTTATATCTTAATTGCAGAGATGCAGTACTATAAATCTCAGTAACGTCAGTGAAGACAAATGTTGCAAACTTACCATAGTGTCTGGATCAATGGCAGACACTCTGATAATCCTTGTCCCCACAGTGTCCGACTCCAGTATCACTTGTCCATACGATGTAGAGGTAAACGTAGGCGGGAACAGGTTTCTCTCAACATAGACCGTCACAACAGTCTGGTCGTGGAGCCTGGGGTTGCCGCCATCTTTCACTCGGACTCTGATCTTGTACTGGTCGACGGAGTCAGATGCAATAGACTGTGTCAGCGTTATGACGCCTGTGTCGGCGTCTACCGTGAAGTACGTCGGAGCGGAGTCGTCCCCGATCATGTCGTAAGTTACTTTATTGTAAGGGGCCGTGTTGTCCGCGTCAACAGCCGTGACGGTCAGGATCTGGGTACCCGTCAGGGAGTTCTGGTTGATGCGGCGGGAGTAGGGTTCGGATATAAACTCGGGTGGGTTGACATTTCGGATGACTTTGACGGTCAGTTTGGCGTTTGTGCTAGTTAGTGACGGTGTGCCTTCATCTGTTGCCAGCAGAGTAACCTAGAATTTGTAAATAACGATTCAAATAATGATAATACTACTACTACTACTACTACTAATAATAATAATAATAATCATAATAATAATAATAATAATAGTTTATTAATAATAATAATAATAATAATATATAATAATAATAATTTATATTAATAATGCGTCAGATCAGGTGGATTAATTATTACCCTTATCAATATTGGATCAGTATGTACTTATTAGCCTTCTCAACTCCCTGGGGAATACCCCAACCCAGTAATAAATATACATAACATTCATCATATTATAAATTATTCAGAGTATTCATTAATGTTGTAAAGTATACGATGGTCGTGGATTGCGTACGTACCTCATACGTGCTCATTGTTGACCCGATCAAGGACGTTCGGAGGTAAACATTCCCATTGATGTCATCCATGAAGAACATTTCCCGGAAGTTGGAATTTGGAGCAATGCTATACTTCACCAAATTTTCCGGAGCCTGTTTGAAGAAAGATTTTGAATAACTATTATATTATATCCCCAGGAATAAACGAGTCATTGTTAATAGGGTGTATTCAGTCTGCAAACATTTGTTTTTAATTCACTTTAATAAAATGAAATGTTTCTACTATTCTTGCTAGAAATAAGTATTTTCTAATGAAAACAAATTTGACTCCAAAGCTACTCACTGTATTATCCTGATCTCTCGCGAACACCTGCGCAATCGGAGTGAGAATGTTGTGAGTTTCTAAGATGATGGTCGAGTAGTCACTACCGGGTACCCACGTTGGCGCGTACTCATTCCGCCTGACGTATACAGTGAGAACATTGAATCGCTCACAGGACGGGGAGCCTCCATCCCGCGCACGTATCCGCAGTCTGTAGACGATGGAGGTGTCCGATACCAGACTGCCTTGTGCGTTGACAGAGCCGGACACCTGGTTGATGCTGAAGTACACTGGGGCGTTGTCGTCGCCGATGATGTCGTACACGAGTGTACTGAATGGTCCCGGAGGGTCGTTGTCAACGACACTGACGTTGTAGATGTAATTGCGGAAGCTGATGGATTTGAGGATAGTGATGTTGGCGGGTAGGTTAGTGAACTGGGGGCAGTTGTTGTTTCGCAGAACCTTGATCCGTACATTGGCGACCTGTGTACTCTGGAGACTTGGAGTTCCGAGGTCAATAGCGCGAATTGTCATCTAAATGGAGAAATAAACAGTAATAGTTGTTATAAATATTGACCTCCATTGTATACAGAACATGGTAATACTAATTGTGTTATATACATGTCAGGCGTTAAATAAAGCTTCTTCTTCTTCTTTGAAAATACAGAGTAAGAGAAGATCATTTCTATTTCCATTGACAAGGTGCTGCAGTATTATGCGGTTGTTCTTCATGATCAGGATGCAGTCAATGTTACCGACTTACCGTGTACATGGTCGTGCCCATAACATCCAATGTCAGAGGACGTTGAGCTGAGATTGTTCCATCAACGTTGTCGATCGTAAAATACAGCAACGCTCTCTCGGTGCCCGTAGCCTCGTATCTTATTGTGTTGTAGGGACTCTGCAATATGGGTTGCATAAGAATGAAAAGGAGGCATTATTTTCAAATTCATAGTTACCAGTATACCTTTAATACTTACTGGTATTGCTTTGGAACGCTTATAGTCTCGTAGTAACGTAGTCTCGTGAGAAACGATACACTGGCATATACTTAATTAAGATAGGTGTCAAGAAGAAATCAGCTATTGAGAAATATCAACAGCCATAACTTGGTAGGCCTATGTCAGCTGTTCGTATATGAAATAGGTACCTTGGTGTCCCTGTCTGTTGCGGTGACGCTGATGATGGAAGTACCTAGACTCTGAGTCTCGTACAGCTCGGTCTCATAGGTCAAGGGGTCAAACCGGGGAGTGAACAGGTTCCGGGTCACTATGATGTCCACGGTCGTAGTTGCTGTACGGGAAGGTGTGCCTTGATCTGCAGCCATCACGCGGATCTGAATCCAAATTGGTGTACATTGTAGAATGGCTATTTATTTATTCAAATAATAAAATAATATAGTCACCTGAGTTACTGATGAGGTTAGAAATACATATTAGAGCTCGGACGAGTATAACAAAATCGGATTTAAGTACCATATACTACTGAATACTATCTCAAGTACCTCTCAAAATCATCAATGTCCAAAACAAAAGACTGCAGTCATGCATTAAAAAAATAACAGTACATGAGTTGAACATCTTACTATACTTGCTGCCCTGTAGATAAATATATATTCTATAAATATGTAAGGAGCCGAAAACCTTAGACTTCCCCTACCCTATACGTTGTATCCGTATCCGGCAAGATAGATCTGGACAGAGTTATCGCTCCTGACACGGCGTCAATGCTGAAGAAGGTGGTGGCGGAGTCATCTCCTATGATGCTGTGGCGGACAACGTTGAATGGCGGGATGGCGTCGAGATCTCGTGATGACACGATGTAGACGGGGAAGTTCAGGCGAGCATTCTCGGCCAGCCCAGTTCTGTACGGGGTATTCATAAACTCTGGGGCGTAGCTGTTCCGGTTAACGATCACGGTTATATTCGCCAAGGCACTGGTGAGACGGGGAGTCCCAAGATCGTAAGCTTGTACATACAGCTGTAAATGTGATTATATAGAAATGTGATACATGTATGATTTCAAATTTCAATTTTCACGATATCAATTTCTTAAAATGCAATAAACAACAGAAAATATTTCCTTAATTTTACTTAATATGGTATCTAAAATCTAAAGATTATAATCGTGAATTTAACCAGAAATACCATCGACTGTTCCACAGAATGATCTCAGATCTACGATTCGTATCTCCTGTACATGCATGCATAATAATACCACTTCTGTACCACGACAATAAGGTCAATATGAACCAGTCAGCTATATAGCAGCAGTACAGTACAGTACAGACGGTCTGTGGGAAAGTTACAGTGACAGAGAAGATGTGACGGAGACTCACGGTAAGAACTGTCCGTGTACAGGGAGAGTACAGCAGAGCCTGACGGAGCACCAGCTGACCAGTGATCTCATTGACCAGGAAACAGTCCTGGTCTCCTCTGTTCGTGGCCGTCTCGTAGCGGACAATGTTGTTTGGAGCCTGAAAAGAAATATATATATATAAAGAGTCAGAAATACAATTGCGATTATTAAGCATCATCCTGGTTCCCATGGCTTACATTGACAATACAATAAAGAAATGAAAACCATTGAATGCATGGTTATAACAAAGAGTTCTGTAAACAAAGCTACACGTGTGTCAATTGAAAAATATAGATGGCAAATGAATGTGATGACCACAGCGACAAATCTTCATTTAAGTTACGCAATGGTATTTCCTTTTTATTGGCCAGGTTGTAGTGTTCCTAGTTCAAAGGAAACCTTACCTCTGGCACAATGCATTTAATATCTTAGTCTTGGCCGCAGAAACACCAAACTTGTAGTATTAGGGGAGAATTGGAATTTAGATCTGCCTTCAATAATCTTTAACTTATGAAAACCAAACTTAACAGACTGTGTAGGAATAATTAAAAAAGACAATACAAATGAAGGTTTCCTTGACACTAACCATTGAATCTGAATCAGTAGCATTGACTGTGACGATGACGCTGCCTAGAGGAAGAGTCTCCACCACAGTAGCCGAGTACTGAGACTGTACGAACACTGGCGCCTGGAAGTTCCTTGTGATGGTCAGTACACACACTGTCGTGTTTGACCGGAATGGTTGGCCGTGGTCGCGCCCCTGAATCCTCAGCCGATACTTGTCCACGTTTTCTTGGGACAGCGGTCTAGCGACAGTTACCAAACCGGAAACGGGATCGATACGGAAGTAGACGGGAGCGGAGTCGTCCCCGATTATCTCGTATGATACCTTTCCAAATTGAGTATCCTGTGGAAACATGTTTAGTTTAATGTGCATGTATTTCAGGGCCACCATCGGTGTAGATGTGCGATTGATATGTGAATGTAATATAACAGATTTCTGCCGAATTATTAAGTGACTTGTTCCAGATTTTGCATCGATGTAGTATTTTGTACATGTGATTAGTCTACTATTTTAATATAATTTTCATTTTATTAACCAATTGTTGCTGAAATATCTTATTAAATGACTTGTTTTAGAGTTTACATTGTTTTTTCAAGCCACATAAAAAGTGACCTTATCGAATGTTAGTACAATTAATTTAATTTGTTGGTACATGGTAGATGTACAGTTTCGGGAAGAGTATAATTGCTCGTTCAATGAATTTCTGAATGGAAATGCAATCAATCAACACTAAATTCAGTTGATTTCAGTTTTACTCACGGGAGAATCGTTATCCACAGCATTGACTTGGGTAACACTGGTTCCAATAGCCACGTTCTGACTCAAGCCGCGGTCACAAGACGCTCCCACAAACATGGGGGCGTGCTGGTTCTTGATGACAGTGATGGTAACGAAGGCGTCACTGGTGGCCGAGAGCGGACTCGGCGCCTGGTCCATGGCGGACACTCTGGCCACGAACTCAGTCACACTCGTCAGGGTCAGAGTCTTCTTCACGAACAAGGATCCCAGATCGGCGTCCACTGAGAAGTATTCTAACGCACGGTTAGTCCCGACCAGGGAGAACGTGACGACGTTGTAAGGAGCCTGGAATCATACAGATTTGTGGTAATTCTTATCAAACATTAGAGGCACTTTTTACATTTTTATTTTTTTTGTATTATTTGTGTTTATTATTCTCTTTTTTTTAATTTGCAAAATCGAAAGAAAATGCGTCCCAAATCCCTGACACAAGAACTAAGTATGTGCGTACAAAATTATACTACTATAGAACAAACATCATAGCATGTTTATATATGTAGGAAAGCAAAAGAAAACACCGTGGTTAGCATTGATCATTATATCATTTATATATGAATGTATTCCTCTACAGTAAAACACGGAGATTATATTGCAGGAAGTGTGGGCATCCTTTGTTTGCGTCCTGAGGTCATGCGGACGATCATATGAGAGCGGCACAGAGAGGGGTAGTAAATCTGGATGTTGTCTCCTGTCGTGTTTTTACTACAACGAACATCCTACAGTATCATTACTCACAGCCACGTCGAAGTCCACAGCTGTCACGTGCTGTATGGGTATGCCCAGGTCTTGGGTCTCCAGGATAGACACACTGTAGTTCTGGGTGCGGAACTGTGGCGCGTTTAGGTTCCTCTCCACGTTGATCAGCAAAGTCGTCGTGGCTGTCAGGTATGGTGTGCCACCATCGCTGGCCAACACTCGCAGCTAGTAAAACATGAAATATTCCTGTGATGTGGTGTGCGAACAGATGTTTCACATTCAAGATAAGCCAACTAAAGAATATGCGAATTCTCATAATTATTAAAAATTCAGCTATAAATCATTAAATAAAATATCTGATGGTTTCATTATTACATTTACTAAGTAGGTTTCTATATATGGAAGAATAACTCTGTCATTACCTTGTATAGGATGGCAGTGTCAGATACGATATCCCGACTATTGGTGGAGATGATGCCACTGTCAGCGCCAATGGTGAAAAGATTTGGACCCCGGTCGTCTCCAATAAGTCTATACGTCACAACGTTGTACGGCGCCTGTAATAACGAATACAGACATTGGTATATAGAGATATGCTACCAGTATGTATGCGTACAGACGTATGTATATGCAAGGACATTATACCAGTATGCGTACATGCTAAAGATTGGGCAGCTCGACGTGTAAATAGTCTTACCCTGACGTCGCCGTCGCTTGTGGACACAGTGAAGACTCTGGACGCCGGTTGTATATTGAAGCTGATGGTAGTCTCATATGGTTCTTCCATGAAGATAGGCGGGTACTTGTTTCTCTGGACGCTGATTCTGATGTTTGCCAGCAAGGTGGACATCAGCGACGGTGTTCCTAGATCGCGAGCCATTACCTGAAACTGATACCAACTCAAACCTTTACAATGACGTTCAAATACTAGCAGATTAGTAACAGTATTAACGTATAATGTTTTTTTAACTACAGTCACAACATCTTCACATTCCTGGAAAATCCGCATCATGGACTGATGGTAGCGCTATAGCTATGGGAATCGTAACTCGCTATTTACATGATATGAGTTACCCCTGCCAGGACCAACTTCGGATCATGGTCTGCTAATCTAGGAGAGTGGAACATTGTTTAGATCTGGAGAAGTTGGATTAACGGGACGCAATTCCCAGTGGTATATGTAATAGTAGATGATACGGTATACATATAATTAATGTGATTAATAGTTTCTCTATGTAGTATTGTTTTAGGTACCTGGAATATTTCTTGTTTCTGACTGTCCCCGGTGAGAGGACCACGGACAGTGATGGCGCCTGACGTGCTGTCAACGTGGAAGTAGCTGGACGATTGGGGAGAGTTGGTCTGCATCTCGTACCGCACTGTGTTGAAAGGTGCCTGGAAGTCATAAACATAGACGTTAAACATTATCATTACAGTAAAATAGTAGCTCAATGATCTGTCATTGATTAATGATTTTTAGTAATTGTCATTGGGATCCAGGATCCTAACAGTCTGTAAAATACATACCCGCGTGTCTCTATCAAAGGCGAGCACTTGAAACAAAGTCGTTCCAATTGGTGTCGTCTCCAGGATTTCCGTCTCGTAGTCTCTCTCTTTGAACTCGGGCTCGAACAGATTACGGAGGACGTTGATCTTGGCGATGGCTGTGGCGCTCCTCGGAGGAACTCCCCCGTCCATGGCAACCACTCGGCCCTGGTACGCCGCCAGAGTCTCCGCAGTCAGACTGGCGCGCACAGATATCTCACCAGTGACGCTGTTCAGTGAGAAGTACGACGGCATCGACTCGTCGCCTATGAGGACGTAGCTGATGTTTGAGAACGCCGTGCCCGTGGCGTCGTTGTCGTTGGCGGTGACTTGTAAGACGCTGGCGCCTATGCGGACGTTCTCTCTGATGGTCATCTCGTAAGGGTCGCCGAGGAAGAACGGACTGAACTGGTTTCTGTCGATTGTTATGGTGACTTGGATACGGTTTGGACTTATCTGAGAGGGTACCCCATCGTCAAAAGCACGGACATTGAACTGGGGAAAAAATAAAAGAACAAATAACATATATACCAAGTAATCGTATATAACACTATCATTAAATCCCTAAGGCCACATAACAAACGCATCTCAGAAAATACTTCTTTATATTTGGCTATTATATCAAGTTCCTTACTTAATTCTACATTGTACTTTTTCGATTTGTCCCGCTTCTGGTTATTGTCAGCATTTAGTGGCTACTGTTAGGTCCAGCTAAAACGTATGATACATAACTATGTATAGATAAGTATGACTTACCGTGAATCCATTGGCTAACGTATTTGTCAGTGGCTGAGCTACTGTGAAGAGGCCTGTTGCTTTGTTCATGTAGAAGAACCTACTTCCTTCAGTAGGCGTGACAGAGGTGATCTCGTACTGGACCACGTGCTGTAACACAATGTTGTCAGGTGAATACACACAGAGATAAGTACTCTAGACGTTTAGTCTATAAACCTCATTCATGTACAGGGTTATTAAAGAACATGTGATGTACATACCGAATCAGCGTCAGTGGCCGTGACCTGGACAAGGCTGACTCCGACTGGGAAGGATTCAGGGATACGGTTGCTGTAGCTGGTTTGGGAAAAGATAGGCTGGTTCGGGTTCCGGTTTACGGTGATTGTCAGGTTAGCGTAGTCCTTCTGCAGAGGACGGCCACTGTCATACGCCATTACGCCCAGCTGCAACGATTACGTGTAATGAAACAATATTACCAAAAGCATATCTATTAGATACACATAGAATGCATAAAAAGCGGTACATAAGAAGACTGCCTCACATGGTAAAGCAGCACTGGCTCAGGAGCCATGTTCTTCAAGATATCGTATACGTAACGACATCGCCAAGACTTCGTTTAGGATCATTTTACTCATTAATACATGATCTTCAAATTTTCTACGATGGCTTATAACGATATCGTTACGTATAAGCTAGGGTACAGGAACATGGACCCTTGGGTCCGTATGCACAAATGTAGTTCAACCGCAGTTTAGGCTAAACTAGGTTTAAGCGACGAGTTATACCACTGTCGGTATGATCCTTAAACTACAGTTTAACTAAAC
>JAUTBV010136951.1:0-11681 GCA_032361325.1 Lepetodrilus fucensis
TGAATGAACACGAATGTTAGATTCTATTTATCACATAACTGTAGAAAAGACCGTAATATCCATTTTAAGTTAGAAAACACTATTACTTAGGCCAGGTGATTGATTGACAGTTCACCAGTCGTGCCAAATGTCAATATCAAATATTAATGCGCTGCGCTTGAGAGGTAAATTATTAAATATAAAACGATTTTGTTATTTCAGACTATCAAATGAATGTAATCTCGACCAATTTGTTACGTAATTTATTTATATGGATTGACTGTCATTTTCTTTACGTTTATCGAGGTATGAACATAAAAACTGTTTTTTTCCGTTCATACCTCGAATCAATCCTTAAATATATACTGTTGTGTTCCTGGTATTAGGTTAGTTCATATGTTCATGTCGCCCTACTATACTGGGTATTCAATATCTGTTAAACCGCAAAAGTGTTTCCAAATCTGAACTCAAATTTAAGCAATAGTTTTCACAAGTCTATTGCCAATAATTTGGCCATGGAGCGAGGTTGTTTAAAAGGTAGCGAGTCTGCCACAGAGGTCCCAGGTTTAAGTTAGGTCCACACTGCTCAAGTCCACCCAACTGTGAATGGGTACTCGGTAGGGAGAGATGTCATTGTAAACCTAAGCTTGGGGCTGTATACTCCCCAGGGAGTTGAGGTGAAATGAGTGCACATTTATCCATTGACCGGGGTTAAAATGTAGCAAGTGAGCATCCTTCAGAACATGGATTTGGTGCAATATAAATGTTCATTTATTTATTATTTTCTGGCATACCGGTACTGTTCAAAAAGTTTCTCTTCGTACTAGATATGGGTTGGTTCAGGGTTTCACTTAGGTTTCAATTTTTACGAGTCCCAGGGACGCATGGTGATATACTTTTCGCATCGCGAGTTAGAAAAAGGGAGTCCCAGTCACGTACACTCGGAAGAATTAGAGTTACTCCCCTTTGCACACAAGTAAAATTATGATTGCAAACAGCAGTAACTAGCATATATGACCGTTATTTTATGTTATTCTAGTCTCTTCTTATATTTTAGAAATACGATAAAATGAATCTCAAGTTGTCAATTTTATTTTTAATAAAGTGTTTCGAGGAGGACGCATAGCAGAATATTCATGCATCCAAACTTGCATTTTTTTTGCGTATGGGATGCAGGATTGCGCGTTTGGAGAAACCCTGGTTGGTTGGTTTCTCACAATAATATTGTTATGATCTAGTTATTGCATGATGAGAACTAACCAACATGTTACTGCGAGACTTTCATAGACGAAGTCATTGCTGGTACAGATGACCCAACGATTTGATTAAATTAATGCTTTACGTCGCAGCAGGAATATTCCAAGGAATATTGCTGTCCACCATGTACCCAGTATTCGAAATTACCGCTGGCCCGGGCCAGTTCTCCCAATGCTCAAGGTATCCTAAGGCCTAGTAAGGGCCAGTACACAGTAGAAATACACATTTAATCTGCTGCGTTTTCCATCAGTTTTATTGCTACACGTAACAATGACATTCTCATCTCAATGAACAACAGGATGATAAACTAAGCTCTTCTATGAAGTGGAGCTAAATATGTTCAATACCTCTAAATTTATTATGGTAAATATAATTGAATTGTTGCATGAAGAACTCTTCTAGGAATAAATCAACAATACAAAAATCCAGGCGTCACACTTCTTCTTTATTAGTCAGTTTTATAACATTTCACAAATGAATGTATAAAGGTGTTCATTGAATATGTACACGATTAACCACATGAATATTGTCCAACATGGAAATATTTCATCTACACGTCTATCACACAGGCTAGGCATTACAATGCAAGTTTCTATCACTTCGGTGGTGCCGCTTCACCAGATAGAACTGAAACATAGAAAGAATCAATACATTGATGATTTGTGTGGAACTATACATTCTAAATCTTAAAAGTAATCAATGATTATAGGTATGAAAGGAAATATATAATTTTAATAATAATACTTTTTGAAGTCTTATACGATTTCTTGTCTACAATATGTAGGTCAGACAATACAATAGCGCTATTTCTTTAACTTTCATATTCAATGGCATAATGATTTATAATATAAGTATGTTTAATAACTATTACAATCTCGACATATATCCTAATCTTACCTTGTTTGCCAGCTTTCCCATCGGTCCACCTTGAGGTTTTAATTATTGTTTCTTCACGTTTCAATGCATTTTCCCTCAATTCAGGTTTCAGTGCTCTTCGTACTATCTTTGCACAGATCTGGGAATATTGTATGTAACTGAAAACATAAAAGTCAAATACAATGTACAGCTGGTTACACATAACGGTCATAATCTGATAACAAAAGTTCACGTATGATCGAAAACCGAACAATCAACATTTCTCTTAATGACTGCAAGATTGTCACTACAACGACAAGTGCATGTTCATTAATGTATACGTAGTGGGTGAAGCCTTGTAAGTAACGTATCATATATTCTTAATATGGATAATAAAATACTGTACAGGCAGTTTTAGAACCGTAGACATGGTAGAGGTCAAATATAGTTCCTAATCCATGCCGGCGACTGTCCTTTACAAAGCGGAACATTTAACGTTAATTTAAAGAATGGGTGCAATACCAGTCCATTTAATGGCATTCGCATTATAATGATATGTTATTTAATTATTAAATTAGGTGCTCACTTCATCCCCACTTGTCGCCACGCCGTAGACATCGTGAGAGAGTGGTGTTTTCGCCTGAAAATGATTTCTCGGGTCAATGACGCAGAGCTGACTTTTCGTAGTTTCGCACTTAGTTTTTTTTTACTGAGTTATTTCCCTTAGACAATAGGAAATTTATAAAAACTGGATGTAAAATCACTAAAATTAGAACGCAACGGTGTTCAATTTATAAACGGTCCTAACGGTCCTAACATATCTTGAAATAATGTTATGTCTTATACCAATTGTAATTATGCTAAAAGTATTGTTATTTTGAATCATTCAGACTTTGTATAATTGTGATAGATGGGCAAACTAATTATGGATACAATATCAAACACCCCAGAAAATAAAACATTCTAATATTAGTTATAAAATAAAAGACTTTGGAATTGAACCATTAAAGTGGTGATAATATTATCTTTGGACGCGATATTAAACATATGTTTTATTATGGACTACATACTATAACTAGGGAAAGTGACTTTAAACCCCAAACCAACCAACCAACCAACTATAACTAGGGAAATAATCTGGGGGACATTTAAAAAAGAGTAGGCCTATGCGGTATCGTCGAATTAAAAAAGAAAGAAAGAAAGATATTTCCTCAAATGGCATGTTCTATATATAGGCCCTACATGAGTACATGTACATGTATCAATAAAGTGATTTCTTCTAAATATGGAATATTTTCACAATGCAGTAGGCCTATCATAAATGTGGGATGTAGGGCCTTTGAAACATGAATGTGAATCCAAACGATAATGGGACACACTGGATACTGACGGCTAGTGAATCCCTACACAAGAAATGTGACGTTACCTTTACATATAGGTTTAGATCGATTACCAAGATCTTAATTAATTAATTAAGTCAATAGGATATTTCTGTATTAGTAATACAATTTTAAACAGAAGCCATTTTGGAGGTCTTTGGCCAAATCTGAAATCGCAAATGAAGTAGCCTAATCAATCCTATATGGTGCTTACTGAGTATCCTGTAGGCCTACGAGCTGTCGGTCCCCTCATTGGTGGCTTGCATTCAAAGACATTTCAATAGGCCATACTAGCGATTAAAATACAAATGCAATATCAATTGTTAGCTTTATAAGCTGCTCTCACATGTCTTCACCCGTCGAAAGCATTGTGTGTTATTTATTATATTTTAAAAAGAAATCTCGTATTCAACAGTGGCAATCCTCAGAGGTATGGCAGTGCAGAAGTTACCCGGATGGACCCGGTGACATGTCTCGGTAAGAGGAAGCTGGTTGGCGGAGATCCAGAAATGGAAACGGAGGCACAGAAACACCTACAAGCCATGGCTAAAAAACAGCTTAATACGAACGTTAGTCTTGGAGAGTAAGTTTATTTATTTGTAATCGTCCTTGACATATAATGGTATTTAATGTGATTTATAAGGTGTATCCCGAGAGTCCGGCATCAATGTTGGCGAAAACCTTTCTGACCTGACCAAGAGAGGATGCGCAGTCTGTATCATGGCAGTGCAATGGCCTTCAGATTTACCACAGCGTTCACAAATCAGCTGTACATATGTTGTGGGTTTAAATCATTGAAACTGGCTTTAACCCCCAATTCAAAAACAAAGAAAGAAAAAGTATGCTTATGGTCTATCATAAGTAGGCTTATCTTTAAACATGAAAGAGAAGATGGAATAAATACGTAGGCTAAGGGCCTAACTCCATTTACTTCTATACCACGTAGGACCTACACATAATTTGTACCTATTTCGTTATAAGTTATTACGTGTTTGTCAATATTACCGGTTACCTATAAATAGTTTACCATATTTCTTTCCATAGACAATTCTCCCAACATCGGGATTTCACCAGCGCGGGCGAGTATAAACCTGCTACGAAGACCCTGTCTGGAGTTTCTAAGCTTGAGGACTACCAAGAGGTCGTGACACAGGACAGCAATGTTGAGGAGCTCACGAACTGTGGACTGACTGAAGAGGAAATACAAATTAAATTAGGATCTGAAACATATGTAAATACCGTCATCATTAGTTTCAATACTCAGTTTTGTGTTATTGTTGTCTCCTATTGGTGAAATATTCCCGCTGCAACATAATACATTAGGGTGGTGTCTCCTTCACAGTCCAAGAAACACATTCTGGACAGACTGTCCAGACCGTGAATGTAACAGCCCGTGCAGTCCATTCACAGGAAGTAGAGGGCCGAGGCAAATAGTGTTTGTGACGTCAGAACGCGTCCTGGACACACCTGGTGCCCGTTGCACGACGCTCTTGTAGTACTACAATAGTTTGAACTGGGCTCCCGCCACAATAGAAAGCGTTGACGTTACAATAGTTGTAGCCTACAAGAGCGTCGTGCAACGGGCACCTGCACTGTATTCCATTCATGTCCTAGACGTTCAGGCTTGTCCTTGAGATTCAATGGAACAGCCCCTAATTCATGCATTATACCATAGAGGCTTCAGCATTGCTTAGTGGTTTCAGTATGGTTCCTCTACCTTTCTTATGATGCCATTAATTTTCTGTCATTCCATCTATCATTGTGATGTAGTTTTAATGATTCAGAGCACACATTTATCTTACTAGCTCCAGTTGCATTCGTAGAATAACTATGATCATCCTCTTACACAAAGGGTACTTAATTAAACTTAGGACTCGCTGCATTGTACAACAATGGAGTGACTGAATGTAATTAAAGTACTGCCCTGGGGTGCGAGGATGAACTATGATAGGTGACACAATCATGCTTACTGAGCATTTCACTCTGTGAGACATACTAGTAGTTAAGAATGTGTCAGATTGCCATAGAAGGTTTGCTACGGTTGTTTCAGAGCAACAGACAAGGATATGGAGTAAATCCACAGGCCCACAAGGATAGACTGGCTGAGATCGACCAGCATATTTCGGACCGGAAGCAGATCTCCAGCCTCGCTATGGAGGGCAGATCTGGAGTGAGAGAACTGGGGAGACATGACATCGAACTGGAACACCGGCTAACTGGACCAAAAAGCCATTCCAGAACATTGTCGGACTTTCTCATCAAGCAGAAGGTCGTGAAAGGCGATCCTAACGACCCCCTGAACAATCTGCCTGAAATCTTGTCAGATATTGAAAAGAAGGGGTGTGCAAAGAAGGTGTCAAAACGTGCGGGAGGCGATGGGTTGGTTATGATCACTGATGAATGCGAGGAGTTCATTGGACCATTGCTTCCACCGGAAGTAGATTCAGCCAATGAAGTGCAACAGCACAAGCAACCACCGCCTGAAGTAGACGGAGATGGCAGAAGGATTGTTGTTGATACTGTGGATGATGTTCCTGAAGACGTCATAAAGAGATATAGACTGAAACTAGATGAAATTAGGGCATTGCCTCGTTTTGAAAACTATTCTCCGGGAGAGCCTACAAATGTAAGTTTTTCCAAAATGGATGGCCATAGCTACAATATTCCAATATGATATTTATGCGTTAAAAATACATTTGTGTCTTATATGATTTAATATACACTAACAATATATTAGATATATATATTTGATATATAATTCTTGTAGAAATGAATGAATCCATCTTGTTATGATATGTCAGGTTCTGTTCCTGAAGAACATGTCGTCCAAGGTCACGGAGCAGGATCTGGTCAGTCTGTTCGGTCGCTTCCAGAGGTCATCAGGGGAGAGAATTGTGTACAGACTGATGACAGGGCGGATGAAGGGGCAGGCGTTCGTAACTTTCCCCGGTCAGTTGGTGTCCACATGTTTGTTACAGGAAAATGTTGCTGATGGGAAAAGTAGGGCGAGAGCCATTATCAAACATGGCAAACCGGGAATCATCCAGTTTACTCTGCGGTTATTGCTAATGTCTGAACTTGACGGGGATGTTTCTTCTTCTTCCTCCTCGTTCTCGTCTCTTTCCCTTCTTCCTCCACTTCTTCTACCTCATACTCATTCTTTTTTCTTTCTCAATTCCCTTCTCTTTCTCCTGTCCTCTATCGCTTCATCAGCGATATAGATTAGATATGAGAGCACTATGGTTCAAGATACTTACGTGATGAAAGCTTTATGATAGGGTGCCAATGGTGTACTCCTTTGATTTGCTCACTACCTAGCATTACAACACTTCTGTAAGACGCAGTTCTCATTACTAAATACTACTAATATCATCATAGCATCAATAATGATGACGGATACTGTGTTGTTTTTCTCATAGAAATATTGCCTGAAGTATATGATTTACCCATTTTGAATGTTGCAGATATTCAAACATCTGGGGCCGCACTGGAACTATTGAATGGATACGACTTCCGGGGGAAGCCGATTATTATTCAGTACGGAAAGAAGAGTTCTAGCAATATAACCTAGCCACACTGAAGCGAGCCTGGAACATGGCGAATAGTGACGTGAATCGTGACACCAGCACATTCTGGTGGTCATCCACTAGGCATGAATAGGTCTAACACTATAACCTAATAATGCGGAGGCGAGCCTACGAATAGTGACGTGAATCGTGACACCAGGACACTCTGGTGGTCATCCACTAGGCATGAAGAGGTCTAGCACTATAACCTAATACTGCGGAGGCGAGCCTACAACATGGCGAATAGTGACGTGAATCGTAACACCAGCACACTTTGGTGGTCTGGACTTGCTGCAAGGGAAGACCAAAATTGGCTCATCCAACCAATGAGTAAACCTCCCTATATCCGGAGTGATCAGCAGGCACGTTTTTGACCAAATGATGTCTTCCCTCCTTGTTTAAATACAAGATCCCCGGGGAAGTCTTGCAAAGAACATCAAGGAACGTGTTCTGAAATGCACGACGCTGTTGGTAGTGGAGATGATACCTTCTATGTAATGCTTCCAGTGTATTGTACTGGAC
The DNA here is from genome assembly GCA_032361325.1 of Lepetodrilus fucensis. Classification (NCBI taxonomy): domain Eukaryota; kingdom Metazoa; phylum Mollusca; class Gastropoda; order Lepetellida; family Lepetodrilidae; genus Lepetodrilus; species Lepetodrilus fucensis. Next base: position 7,559 of record JAUTBV010136951.1, read on the forward strand.
CCCGTTACACAGAACAATCAAGGTGCTATGAGAGTCGCAATTCCTTCGCAACTTCATGCTAATGTATGACTCTCATAGCTTTACGATTGTTCTGTGGAACGGATCCGTGGGTCCTCTTGTACAAGATGGTGCAAGTTCTATCAACAACAAAAAAAGAAAAAAAGTTGTATTATATCCACAACTACAACCTCGGTCATATATATACTGTAATATGCCATTGCTATGATCGGTTACCTTGGCGTTGCGCCGTTTTGTACAAGAGGTATTTATTCCAGTACAAAGAACGACTGATGGATGGATGAATTGACGGATGCATGCGAATACACGAATATATTCCTTACATGGCCTTGGTTTTGTCTTTATTGTGAGCAGTAGAGCACCTGTCAGCTAACTATAGCAACTACCGTGGATGTATCCAGACATATTCCAGAATCCGTCATAGGCTCTGCTTCAAGAGTTTGGAGCAATGTCTATGTTCAACGCAATACTTATTCCTATAGTGTAACCTTTACAATTAAAGGCGTGTCAGGTTTGCATATGCATGTATAGGCCTACATACCCCCATGGATATCCTTGGTAGGGTACTTGATTTGTGGGTTTATGTTGTATTTGGAACCTTCACAACGATAAGACAAGATCAGCATGTAAACCAATGTGAAAAGTACAAGTACATCACCGAACATGCTGCGAAAACACTCCTATCTAAAAAAAACCACATGCATACTCGCTCTTTGTACAGATGTAGATGTAAAAATACAGCAACAACAAAAAGAATACGATATCAAAATTAATATTTCCAATCTTCGTATTAGGTGGTCTTTGCGAGATACAGGAGTAGAAATAAGTGTAAATTTCCAGATAGCCAGGGTATCGTTTCTCGAAGCCCTCTTAGCCGCTAAGGGACCATAGCACTCTCTTTGCCGATAGCTAATACATTGCTAAGAGAGTGCTATGTTCCCTTAGCGGCTAAGAGAGCTTTGAGAAATGATACCCAGGCTGGTTGCTCCTCCTTCTCTTCTCACACTTCTCAGTCAGCTTTCTGATAGGTTGCTGTAGCTTACAGGCCATGTGCTATGCTATTACTAGTTCCAGAGCTAGCCCAGTGCTGGCCGCCGGATTGTTTGTAATCAGTGGTATTCTTATCCCTGCTATTCTCTTCAGCTTTTCTCAGCAACAGTTTTCTGTTGGGTTCGGAAAGCACTCCCAATCTCATGAGATATCGACTGAGGAAATACGGGGGTATGATATCCACTCGTTCTGCACTCCATGTTCTGTTCACACAGTGTTCATGTTCTGTTCTCACCGTGTTTATGTTCTGTTTGCACACTGCTCATGCTTGGTTCACACACTGCTCTGTACCTCGGCTTTCTGTGCCTCAGTTTGGCTGTATGGTGTAGGGGCTGTTTATAACATGGATACGGTCTGGAGACCTACTGCGATTAATACAAACTCACTATTAATGAACATATACATATACTTAATAAAAGTTTATAAACTTGTGTAAACTTTGAATCGTAATTTGAAATAATTGACTATTGTAGTTGACTATTGTATTTGTAAATTAATCTCAAAATTTGTGCAAAATTTGAGATCGAAACAATTTGTTGATGAAAATTTGACGTTAATTATTCACAATGACTTGTACCTTGATGAATTCATAATAGCTGACATATAGTAATATCCATTATTTAACATACGTGGTGGATTTCCACTGTGTATTAACGATAGCTTAATCAACAGTGTGGATTATGCATAATTCAACGATTGTGACGTTGTCACCAGACAATGACTTTATCGTCATGACTTGCCGTCACAGGCGGACGAATGCTCATCAAGATCTAATCAAGCTACTATAACGAGGGAGGGTTGATGTACATTGTTAAATGAAGCTCTCGTATTCAGTGAGACACCGTAGAGCTGTTGTAATGAACAGGTTGCACAACACTCTTGTAGGCTACAACTATTGTAACGTCAATGCTTTCTATTGTGGTGGGAGCCCAGTTACAACTATTGTAGCGCTACAAGAGCGTCGTGCAACGGGCACCAGGGAGAGAGCTAGCTACGCGAGAAAGCTATGGTATCTTACTGGATATGAGCGATTCAAGATGCTAACATGCAGACATGGCATGTATACAGACAAAAATGGGTTGTCAGTGGGTTGTTAATGGGTTGTTGCTATGATATGAAATAGGTGTTGGGTTGTCGGTGGGTTACTGCTAGGATATAGGTATTCCAGCACCATTTCTGCTATGCTAAATTTCTCACGATTTTACTGCACTTCTCCGACTTCTACTTTAACCCTCTATGTTGCTCCTTTGTAAGCACCTCAGAGGAGCTCGGTAGCCACAGGTCGGTATGCGAGACTTCGGTGTCGTTGTCCAGGGCGAGGGAGGGGGGGTGATGGTGTCAGGTGTCTGTAAAGTGACCGTGTATAACCCACGGGATAGCCCCACAACATTTATCCATTGGTACAGTATGCTATATTGTATCACGATTCATAAACTCAAGAAGGTATTGGATCAGAGATCATTTTACACATTGCTCAGCCAGAATCATGCAACTTAAATGGAAAGGACTTTTGACCAATGAGAACATAATGTACGGAGATACATATATCGTATATAGTGTGGCATCTGTTACCATGGTGAATGTTGTGATGATTTCTCGCAAGTTCAATGAGAAGCTGTAGAGGTGGCCTTGCATCCCAGTTTGCCTGCAATCGTAAACCGAGGTTAGGCAGCATTACGATAATCATCCAAAATTCAGCAATATGGGAGGGTGTGGTTTTTGTTTTGTTTTTAGTGTTGGTTGTTTGTTTTGTTTGTGTATATTTTCTAAACACTTTTCAAATATTCCACCATTGTGGCTGTCGCTATGCAAGGATTTATTGTCACAAAAAATTGCATCAGTGACAATAACTCACTCACATGTATTAAAGAAAGGGTCTTGGGTAAAACAGATGGACATTTGTAGACATTCCTGAGATGTACTCCTATTTGTTTCCACCGTAACAATAAATATATAACCTATAGTATAATTATTAGGAAGTTGTTGGGAAAAATGGCTTGTAGACGCCCAATGGGAGCAGGCCTATATGGCTAAGCATTGCTGGTGTTTACACGGTCATGTTGTCAGTTTGACTCGTTGAAGTCGTGGAGTATTGTGTCTGCATGATGGTCATTGTTGGATATTATTATCTGTGATCAATGATAATTTTACATACGTGAAAACATTCATAAAAGTTTATATATTAGTTAATAAATATTCTTCTCTGACTAAATCAATAATTTTATATTGAAACCTTTGTGGGGTGCATGCATTTTAACGAGAGAGAACAAAATAGAAACCTCCAAATTGTTGGTGGCTTGTCGGATTACAAGATTACAAATCTTGAAGTTGGGTTTGAATCCTGTCCAAGGTTCTCCTGTCTGAAACAACACAACTCTAAGATAGTCATAGTCTCCAGCCTTAGACTACACCATTGCTACGTGTTGGAGATAGGGTTAGCTAGAGTTGTGCTACTTCATACAGACGAGGTCAGGACCTAGGGTATTCTATGAAGTGTGTTCCTGGTGTATGTTGTCTTCATTGTAGTAGTTATGCTTCACACTATGACACAATTGTTGCTTTGTTGTGTCTATTCCTCCTCCCACAAAAAAAATATTTAAAAAAATAACAGGGGTGCGTTCAAAGACAAAAGTGGCTTGCAAGCAGCTTACCAAACTAGTCACTGTCTCAAGAGTCGTATGAACCATAGCTGGGACAGGGAACCAGTTTAGCTTACTCAGCCCTTGTGTCCTTATAGAGCGCACCCCTGATTGCAACATCTCTCTGACATACTGCCGAGAATGGTGTAAAATCCAAACTCGTGCACAGAGGCCATGCTGACAGAGGCCATGCTGACAGAGGCCATCCTGACAGAGGCCATGCTGTGTCTCTCTAGGAGACCTCTGTAGGTTATGTAGCCACTGCCATCTGCTGACATAGAGCCAGTACAACTCCATAGCAGTGACTACTACAGGCTCTCAGTGCATCAGTGTGTACATGGAGTTGTGTAACTCTAATGTAGTGTATCAATGTAAGGAGTTGTGTAACTCTAATGTAGTGTATCAATGTAAGGAGT